>CM035593.1:89570583-89781665 GCA_020423425.1 Chrysopa pallens
TAATTATAATGAGGTATATGAATTAAAATTTAAAATTCGCTACGATGCCTTTAGATTATAGGTAGGTAAAATTATACGACTAGATATTATTTGTTATTATGAATATAAGCGAATTATTTCATCGTTTTTAGTTATTATATATTATACTATGTCAGATCGGAAATCTTAAAGACTTGGGTTCGACAACTGGCAATTGCCTCTTTTATTTTATTACACTTATTAGATTAATTAACTTAATAAGTAAAAATATGATCCATGTATTGAAGCGAATTTGAAATTTTATTAAGAAAAATAATACTTTTCAATTCTCGTTTGAAATTGACTAAAGTTTAACTGAGAAGAACAATGGGTCTTTCGGTGACAGGCGACTATCGGTTGACACAATTGAGTTTTTTAAAATCTATTTCTGATATTTTCATAGCCTATATATTGAGATCCGCCTCTCTTTATTACTTGTAATGGAATTTGTAACTCTATATATATAATCACAAAATCCTAACAAATTGTGTCCTAGTACAAGTCCTTTCAGTTAAAGTAAGAAATTAGAATATTGACCAAACGAAGTGAGGTCTCTGTTGGTATAACATGACGATTTTGTATTTTATTTGCCTGAACTCAGAAAATTAACTTACTTACTCTACATTTGCTAATAGGAATCCTTGTTTTTTACATAAACAACTTCAAATAATCCATAGGAAAACTTGAAATACATCACGCCATGAGGTCCATACAAAAATAAGTTTTTTTTTATTATTTTTGCTGTGTATACAAATATTTAAACTAGAAAAATTTTTCTAAAAACGATGTAAAACAGCAAAACTGCAATTAAACTTGTTTTCTTTTTGATATAATTTTTTCTATTCTTTTAGTAAATAAAATGTCATGGGTTTTTCCGAGCTTCAAAGTAATAATGTTAAGACACAAATTTTCATCACAAGGCGACGAGATACATAAATAAAAGGTTTATTGATTTATGAATGCATAATTTGTAGGTATGCTACCTAGAATAAAATCTTAATATGAAATTATAGTATTGAATAAACTGTTATTTTTTTTAAATGAATAATTAAAATATTTACTGTCAAATAAATTACTGGCTAAAGAATAAAAATATTATTTTTTGTCATTGTCATTAAAAAACATTTTAAGGTATATAATTTCCATTGACAAGGTTGTGTTTACAAAAAGTTTTCTTCAAATATTACTAAATGATTAATGAAAAATGTCAATTTAATTATATAGTAGATAGATTTCTGAAATAGATTTATGCAAATCGGAATAGTTCATACATTAAATTCATATAAAATAAACTGAAGGGAAAAATAATAATTATTACCTCTTTGTAGCCCCACATAGAGGAAATTTTACTCATAAAATATAGGATTAAATATTTACATTGAATGGTATAAAATGTTTTATGGGCGGGTAGGTACATTATTAATTAATATGCAAATCATATGTATATCTGATGATATAGCTTGGTTACTTGATCATGGTAATTATCACTAAAAAATAACAAGAAATGGAGAAATTAGTTAATTTTTGACATTTTCTAACTAGAGAAGGCTATACATTATAGCCACCAGTCCGGTCTAAATTAATTTAAGCAATTTGTAAAAATAAATCGTCCATTATATGAAGGCCTATTTAATATATACCATTAATCAAAATGAAGTCATATTCAATAAAAAATTTTATTGAAGCGTAATTATGTAACTTAAAACTGAAAAACTATTCAATAAAATCGATCCAACCGTTTTGGGATCGATCCAACCGAGTGGACATTGCGAGTCGGACAAAGTCAAGTTGTTAATATTTTGAAATTTTCAAATAAGTTAGTCATTATGAACATCAATTATAATAATACAACTTATCAACTATAGCCCCTACCCTAAGCTTTATCTATAATACATCATCTTATAAACTAGTTACATAAAGATTACAATTTAAAATAAAAACCATTGAACATTTGTCAATATTTATAGTCATTCTGACTTGAATTTGTGAAGTTGTGGCACTACTCAATTCTCGACTATTTGGATAATATCTTTTTGACTTAGTATCAAAATTTATTTTATCCTTGAGGTTCCTATTCTTTCTCCGTGAAATAATATTTTTAATGTGCAATGAAAAACATTTCAAGAAAATTACTCAGCTCGACTTTCCATACTCTCCCGTAGCTTTTAAACTAATCTTTAACATCCCCTAACCAAAACAGAGAATATAATAATAAATTTGATTCCCGCATCTTTGAGGTTATTGTTTCGGCTACGAGAACAATTCGAATTAGTTAAGAATAGGTATAAATTCGATTATTTCAGTTATACATTACTCAGAGTATGTCCGCTATTAACTTTCTTCTGAATACAAAACATCGCTATTGTGAAAAGTGGGGTAGAGTGACAGAGAATCCTTAACTTTCAATATCTCGTTGATATCAATAATATAAGTTTTAGTTTCAAATGGTTTTGCGATATTTTCAATAATTTATATTCTACAGATAATCAAGTAAAACCCATTGTATTTTGTAAAAGCCAAACTTTTAATTTATTGTTTAAATATCAAAACAAATTAAGCCGTAGTATATCGTTTGGTTTGGTGTTATCGTATATCGTAGTATTTGGATAATATCAAAGAACTTTTATATTATCCATAGCAAAAACAAAAGTCACACAACTCCATTCTACCAATTTTATTCAGCTAGAGTCAACATCATTCAATCTATATTATTTCATAACATTGAAAAATATCATTTTTTTGTTTATAAAAAACCAAATTTAAAAATACAACTGTTGTTTTAACTTTCATTGAATATATTTAATCATCACTTTCATAAAAATAACATTTATATACCCATAAGGAAGTTAGGAGTAGTAGGTATTTTTAGTTGAGTGAAATTATAATTCTAATTGTTATATTATTTTAATAAAATTATAATTGATAATTTTTATTTTTGTCAAGGTATTTGTCTTGTGTATGAGAAATGATTTTAAAATAGATTTCAAAAAAACGTTTTAACAAAAAACAAATATATTCTCTAACCACAGCCAATTAATTAAACATCATGAAATTTCCAAGTATTTTGATTATTTTGAATCATAGAAGATGGATGCATGGTATGCGCAAATAATGACATGAATATGCATATTGGGGGCGCCAACAATACAATTCAGTTAATTATGTAGAAACGAATATAGTGTAGAAGTTTTCTGGAAAAAAGTTATGGAAATTTTATTTGAGAATATCTGATACATTCAAGGCTATTTACGTGTCTATTAGATGTTTGAATGACATAACAGTCTTATTAATTATCTTATTATCTTCCATATGCTAACTGAAAATGTCTCTTTCGTGGAAAAAACTCAAGTATTCAATTCTACACCGCTATGTAAGTTTTCGGACATGTTAAAATTGAACATTTAAGCTTATTTGGAATATATCAGATGAAATTTAGACATGTAAAATTAAAAAAATTCTTCAGTTCATCACGTAAGTTACAAAATACTAAACCTGACACGAAATCAAAAGTAAATGAAGCTCAAATTTATTCATATTTTGTCGGAATTGACAGAAATTTTTGAACAACATTTCAGCTTTCCTAATTTAAAATTTTAGTCAATAAAATCATCAAATATCGCTGTTGCTCGAACAAACCAAAACGTATTTTTTCTGAATTTACAATTTATTGTCGGCCACATTATTTAAGCCACGGGGTATGTCGTTCCATACCCCGAATGCCTTATGTTATCTTTTTTCGTAGAAACTATGATGAAAGTATTATAATGTAAATTTAATTGATTTCGATTAATGTTTAGTGCAATTAATTTGAACGGAAATGTACATAATACATATATTTTTAGAAATAATTGCGATATCAAAAATTCCCATTTACTCTTAACAATAGTATTTTAAAATAGATAACGACTGGCTTTTCAGCAAAAATTTGAAATATTTAGACTATTTTCATGACAAATAACAGACTTGTTCTTGATAAACAATGGGTCGGATAGTTTTCTTTTATTCCATTAACCTAAATTGTTTATACATATTTTAAGTAGGTAAGCATATTCGTAATATAAAAAACTTTAGAAAAATCATTTTTGAAATACCTTATCACAAAATGAAACATTTTTTCCTACAAAAATCCAGCTAATTAGGACATTAGTTATAATATATTATACATTTTTATATAATATTGTTTATAATTAATCTAATAACAATTATACAATATACACTAATTTAAATTCATGAATTACCAAAGTAGCCCAATTTGGCCCAATAAATCCATGGTCCAAATTTTTTGAAAAGTTTTTCTTAAAAGGTTTGTATTCGTCATGATTTTAACTTAAATTTAGCTAATAAACACATATTGACATATTCAATTATAATATATATTATTAATTTATAACTGTACGGATTGCATATTTATGGTATTTTTTCAATGCTAATCATATTTGTTTTCGACTGATATGTATAAACATATAATTTTGAGCCCTGAAGAAGTCTAGAAAATTAATGAAACGTTGACGAAAATATAAAAATTTTATTTGTCCATCCTTCTTAAAACTAATATTTATTATCACAATGGACTCAAATATCCGTAGATCAAGCATTGATACTGAACCAAATGTCGGAGTATTACTGTTAGGTTGTTATTTTCACTAATTTTTTTGTATGAATTTAAATTGTAAATTTATTTCTATAAATAATAGTCTTCTAATTATATAGCTAAAACTTATTTAATTTGAATGGATTCTCAGAATAATAATTATAGGTGTGATACACAAATGTGTTAAAAGGACGAATTTTGTTTAAATGAATTTATTAAAATTAATAAAAAAAAGATATACCTATATAAACCACATTAATAAAATATCATAATAAAAGTAGATTCCTTGAATCACTTCCTAAAAATGATATTAAAAATAAATATATAAAAAAAAAAGTTCATTAATTATAATTATTAAAACCACGATTTGGCCTATTAATTAAATAAAAATAATTTATTACTTTATTGGTAAAAATAACTCTTTTAGTTACTTACACACATATATCATTGACAAATGACCCCGAATTAGTTCAAAATATAATAATGTTCAATTGAATTGTGCAAAAAAAAAAAATGTATCAATTTCGTTGAAAGCCAATACCCATTGGGTGTTATCTGATTGGTACAAATTATATATAGGTAAGTAATATTTATTATTTTAATACAATTAAAACAAGGTTACTGTATTTTAATCTAATTGATGCTAATTTATTTTAATTAAATATAAAGTTTGGTGTAGAGATTTTTTTTAAATGCTTTTTTTATGTTAACACATGTGTCAATCATAAAAAATTAATTTTTAAATTAATTTTCCGATAAATTTAATTATGGGCTATTTTTTAATTAGTTTAAAATTCAAATCATATTAAATTGAAATATCAATTTGAATAATAAATCTTCAAGAACTTTGAAATAATGTTGGACTTATGAATAAATAATACAGACAAAAAAGATTTGGTACAAAATCAAAACTTTATTGAGAATACATTGGTATCGATTTTGTGGCCTAAGTAGTACGTTGAGGAATGAATAGTTAATTTGGCAGGATCTACAAGATTTGACACATCAAGAAAATGCATAAAATATATTTTGGTTTTCTTATATCAAGAAAATAATATATTGTTTCTTGTTTACCAACAGCTTACCTTATTACAATATAACGATTTACATAATATCTTTTGCCCTAAAAAAAATATGGTTGTATATCTTAAATTGCCTTATCAATACCATATTCTTTATAGTTTTGCCATATTTTCTTCTATTTTAAACAATGAAATAAAAATAAAAAAAGTTAAATGCTTTACTCCAATGCAATTTTGAAGTTAATAATAGCTGTGAAAAAATCTTATATATCTTAATGTTCTATTAACTATAAAATACAGTAATACATAAAATTCCCAAGATTATAAGGAAGTTTTTCTAAATTATCATGTTAACTATTCAATATATATATCTAATAGTTTTATCATCTAAAAAATATTTATGTCTACTAAAAAACAAAATCAATAAAATCCAGTATTTATTGATAGAGTGTATTTTATTTTTTTGTAAAATTCTAACTTTTTTTTCCGTCTTTAGTAATATGACCTTGTTAAAAAAATTTTGAATACAATAAAGATTAGAATTTTCAAAAGAATATAATTTAACCTTCATCATTAAATACTATTTCTTTTTGATAATTTCAATATACACTTGAAATTTTGTATTGTACAGGAGACAGACGCATAAAAACTTTCTTTTTCTCTAAAATCATAGATTTTTTTAATCTTTTATTACAAAACACTCCCTCCCCATTACTACCTCTTGATTTTAAACATTTTATTATTTTTCGTATGGGCAGAGTGCCCAATCGAAACGACATATGTAGGCAATAATTTTTCATAATTGTAATGTAAAAATGATAAAATTTTATTTTGAAAAAAATAAAACAATAATCCAGAGCAGTCGTAGGGGCAAAAAACCCCCTCACCAGAACCATATTGAATAGCATTATGAGTATGAAAATTTGAATGTTTTGTTAACATGTGTCCAGGGGATGTTTGGCCCCTGCGGTTGGGTTGGCTTCTGATGGACAGTATTGAAATAGTCCTCTGTGCATCATACACAAGGAGAGTATGCATACAGTGAAAGTAGCACTACCTGGTCTCATACATTTTGTTTCTGAGAAAATAAGTTATATCTGGCGGTTCTGGAAGCTTGCTCCTTCATGTAATGAGCTTATATTTCTTCTCTCCTATAACAATATACAGCTTTTAGCCACTAAAAATGTTTAGTCGTGAACCTAACGCTTACTTTACAGAAGTAATAGCTTACTAGAGTTTACATTATAAAGGTAAAATTAATTAATTTACAGAAAAATTAAAACATACAATAATAAACCGCTTGTCTATAAATAACCTTCAAAATAAGTTTATAGCAAATAAAATTATAATCGAATAAAATAATTCCCATTAAATTTTTTTCTTGGTTACAATGTCCATGTTCCTTTTATATTCTAATATAAAATAAAAATGTAAAATTTCATGATATTGTTTGATAGCTAAGGTTTTTTGAAAGTCATAATAAATGCATGTAAAAATATTTTAATTAATAAATATACCTGGGATATAATATTTACTTTGAATACCAAATTCACCGAAAATTACAACTGGGAACGACATCATATTTTAAAGTTTCGAAGTCACCCCAGCCTGCTTCGCGACAATTTACAAAAATCATTTAAAGATTAATTAAAAAAATTAACTGTACATCAAATTAATCGACATCAGTTGACAAATTAATTCGCAATCATTTTATTGGTTATATTGGGTGAAATTAAAAATAAATATTTTACTCTGATTTCCCTGAATCATTTCACATCGATTCCAAAAAACCGCATGTTCTAAGTTCTTAGATAAAAAGTTAGTATTTTCCACAAGGAGAGGGGAAAATGTAAGTTATCTTTGTAATTTGAATATAAATTAACTATTGATTAAGATTCTTTGTGATGAATTATTTATTAAGAATTAGAGGATGAAGTATCAGTGAAAACTTCAAGACAAAGCTTTTACTTTGCAACGTTTCGTATTCTTTATTAACACTTCATCATAACATTCAAGTGGTCGTCATTATTTTGTAGTTTTTTATTTATTTTTGTTGTTGCGGAGTATAAATGAAAAAATATTAAAATACAAATTAAAATATTATTTATAATAATATATAATTTGAAAAATAACACACAATGCTCGAATTTTTTTTTTTTTTTTTTTTCGTATTGTTTAGTTAACAAAGTGTGTCTACTTTTAAGTATAAACTTATAATTTCCATAGATAATATTGCCTTGAATTTTTGACTATTTAACAACAAGGTTTATAAATATCTCTTCATAAATTAGCGCTAGAAAATTAGTTTTTTTTTTCTCTAAAATGAATTATTTATTAATTAATTAATTGATTATACACATATTTTAATAAATAAGCTATTTATAAAATGAAGACATTGGTAAGTAAGTACGTGCAAAAGAATAATAAAAATGTATCTTATTTTATAGAAATCACGTCAATTTCCATATATCACGAATACTTCATTTCATTGTTTATACAATTAAAAAACTAGGTCAGAATGTCGTGTAAATGAAAACGCCTTTCAAGTGTAAATCAACTTTGATTGTCTGTAATTTTATTATATAGCTATATACTGTAAATATAATACTCGACATATATAGAGTAATTTAAATTTAGTCTTAAGTTTAAATTTAAGTTTAAGTGCTAGCGAATATTGAAGATAGTACAAAATTTGGGTGAAAGTGTTTATAGAATCATCTTATTAGCACGTTTCCGTTTCTCCGTTTGGTTTGTCAATCACTCAAAAACGTTAAGAGAAAACGAGTTGAAATTTTGGTTATGCAAACGAAACAAGTGAGTTTAAGTTCATATAAAACCAAAACCGGCCAATTGGTTCCAATTAAGATCACCACAATTTCAGATCAAAGCCTAATAAACAGATATGATGTAATATATTATTATATAACAAACCTTTATACATGCATGGACTGCAAATTTAGTGTTACATTTTTACTAGAAGCTTTACTCTTTGTAATCGTCTGTATATAATGCCATTGAAAAAAACGGCTTTGGTTAGTTCAACAAATTTTGACGAATTTTCGAAAAACTAGTTAAATGTTTTTGTAGTTCTGATAGTTAAGATATTTGAAATTTAAAAAATTCCGAAGTGAAAACATCATGATTTCGTCACCTGCTTGTAGTATTCAATTGTTTTATATAGTATTTTTGAAGTTTTGTATATGTGACATTTCGCGCAAAAGATCATATGCACTTGCCAAATTATAAATAAAAAAACCATAAATGATGTTTCATCTTTCTATTATTCTACAATTATTTTGTAATTATGCTTTTTGTAATTAGCCATAAATATATATATATATATATACCTACATATAAATATTGCAAATTGTATTTTAATTAATAAATTGACGTAAGTATTGTTAACTAAAATATTATTTTAATTAATATAAAACAATTTTAATGCTTCCTATAAACTTCTTAATTTGGTATGTCTTTATATTAAAATGAATTAATGAAGGTGACACTGAAAATATTTATTTAAAAAAATTATTATAACTCTTGAATGCAGTTGTCATTGATATTAATTTATATCTTCGAAATGTAATTATTTTTATTGATATATTTTTCAAGTATATGCGTTACTTAATTCGTAATTTTAAAATTACAACTATGAAAAAATTGTTAATTCAAAGTTCCAAGGATGTTTATTCAGTGTAAAAAATTTTTGATTGGTGACCTTTTACAGTGAAAAATACATATATTACATTTGAGGTCTGGAGAATATTTAGATTTTGAGCAGAATGTAGTGTCTCTTTTTAATAGGTTAGTTTCTACCATGAAAAAAATCGTTCAAAAACATACATACATGTGATAAGCCTTTAAGTCTAAAATACGTCACTAAAATTCGAACTCGCTATCTCTTTTCGTTTTTGAATTATCTAGATGGCAGGAAGACAGTTGGATGGACACACGGAAATGGACTATTTAAGTGATTATATGAACACCTATACCAAAATTTTTTTGTGCGGTCAATGTTTTCTAACGTTGAAAAACTTAAGACTAAAATTAATATACTCTGACAGATTATGTTTGTCGACTATAAAAAGACATGCCTTATATTTTCGTCAATGCCATACTTAAATGTCATAGAGATTTAGTTACTTTTAAGGTCTACAGATCATAGAGCTAGCTGCTGATAAAATTAGTATGATTTCAATATAAATCAATTATTTTTAAAAAACAATTTATATGTATCTATTTTAAATTGTTGATTTGAATTTAAATATGAAATAGTAACTTTCAAATCTATACCTATATTACGTTACGTATGCATTTATTTATTATTATTATATCTATATCAATTGCAGTATTCATATTTTGTGATTGCATATTACAGACATTCTTATTATTCATTAATAGTATATTCTTATAATATTCTTGGTAGTTATCAAGGATGGTGTTCTAGGCAAAACACGTGTTAACAATTATTAATATTTATATTCAAATGGAGTGGATATATACAGTCTGTTCAGAAACTAAGTGACCAAACCCTATAGGAGGTATTTCTACACCTGAAATGCAACACTAAATCACTAAATATTTAGGTTTTAATGTTTTACTTGAAAAAAGTAGATGTGAGCTTGAACAATAGAACCCCAAATGGCTTGTTTTAATTCCCTAGATTATTATGTAGGTATACTAAATTTAGTGTAACCTTTATAATAGTACGAAATATTGATGGCACTAACAAAATTTTAGTATAGGAGTGTATAAAATCCCTTAATTAATATGCCTGCCCGCCATCAAGATAACTCACGAACAGTATTTTCTTGCAAAAAATTGGAGGTTTGATTCTGGTTTAATGGAAAAATTGCAAATTTTGATAGCGTATTCTAGATCGTAAAAATGAGTTTAAAGTCATGAACATGGACCCAACGAACATGACTCACAAGAAATAAGACATAAAAGAAAAGTTCAATTAAAAAAGAAGATTATTTCATTAAAAGTTTTTTTCATAAACATTTTAGATTCGCCAAAACTTTACCGAATATATAACCTATATAATGTATATTATAATTAACGTAATAACAATTATCATAGTACATATGCCAAATCCTACATAACTTCATGGACTAATTATCTAGTATATTTTATTATTAAAAATATTGGATCATTCATACTTAATCATTTATCGGCTATTTACTCAGTTATTTGGTATATTCATATGTTTTTCATTTATATTGTATTCTTTTTTTATAATCAAAATATTCACCTAGAAGAATTGAAAAGGTTATGCACATTCAATTCACAAACATAACCTCCTTAAAGATTACGTTTTCATTCATTTATATGATTAATGAAAGGTAAAAAGTTTATTATTGTTGATTGTTTATATTCTATTTATAGACACATTCACCATTTTATAAGCAATAATTTTTAATAAAAACTAATATTTACTAATATAAATATAAATAATAGTCAAGCTAGCAGAGCAAAATATTAAATATTGGATTCAAATATGCTCAAAATTCGGTGCTTTTTAGGTGCTGTAAAATTAAATCAGGCATGTGGAGTGCGTTTAATACATCAATTTAAACAAAATTACTAAAAAAAAATCTGTCAAACATGGTAGCTTGACAATTTTCTTCAGTGATTCATGTTAGAGGGATTTTTTTGGTAACTTTGATTAAATTAATTGATTGAAGGTACAGCAGAAAATCATCTAATTCTGGTACTTACATTATGTTATAAATGTAATTATTTCACATGTCTTTGTCAGCCTGATATCACGGCAGGAGTGCATCATAATGAGTAAATTAAAAGTTTGAGTACCTTATTTAATATTGCAGCACCTAATTTTGAGCATATTTAAATTCAATTTTGAATAATTTACTCTGCCGGCTTGGCTAGTATAAATACGAACATTTATCATAATTTTATGCGGCTATTGTAGGCAGGATATATATTTTTTAAATATTAAATACAACTCACTAAATCCCATAAACATTGAAAATAATATTTTTTTTTTTATTCACTATCTCTTATCTGATTATTTAATAATAAATTATTTATTTTGAAAAGTTTGATAGAATTTATATTATTCTTCATACAAATCTATTTGTAAATGTATGTATGCATGTACTTATATTGTTTAATAGAGAATCGGAGACGTACGGTAATTAAAGTCTGAAAACATTTCATTTTTGCTTGGCAAATTATATATTATTTATATGTAATTTATATACCTGCATAATTATTATTTTTTCTTGGTTTCATACTAGAAATGTGATTATTTAAATTGTGGAGGTTCTGTAGATGAAACGGTAGTGTCAAATTGAACTTTACATGTTGAAATATCCACACACAAATTTGGGAAATTTTTTGGTAGGCAAAGTCATAATGTCAATTATGTTACCAAATTTGCAGTCAAAATTTTTTGAATTCAATTAATTTTTGAAATCGTGTTCAAAACATTTGTCAACAAAATAGAAGCCGAATAAAGAGAATATATTTTTGAATTTTTAAATATTATTGGATAAAACTGGAGTTTAGATGAAATTCTATGGGTTAGATTATTATTGATGGAATACGATTTTCATACTTTATCAAAATATAAGACAAAAATTTATTTTTCGAATAGGTAATTATGTAATATATTTACGAAAATTTTGTCTTCATGTAAGGAAATTTATTGAGATTTTATTACAATATCTTTTTTTTTTAAATTTAATATATAAGAGTATATAAATTTTAGTCTATTATACTCGACATATACAGTATGTCACAGTATATTAGGTTTAGTCCACAGTTTGTACCGCTAGAAAATATTAAAGACCCAAAGAAAATTTTGGTATTTGTGTCCAGAATCATCTAATTATCCTTAGAATTTAGAAGAATAATTTAAAGACAAAAAAGATCTGACTGAACCTGATGGGACTACGGAGCCATGGAATGTTAATATTAATTCCCTCTTAAGAAATTTTATTTAAATAATAATTGTTTTTTATTTTAATTTCATTCACTTGTATTGAATATTTACATTTTATTTTTGTATATTTTGAATTCTTAATTTAAATTTATCGCAAGCACGTTTACAAGAAATTAGATCTATTATTATTACATTGTCAAAGGATCTTTATTAATTGAAATCTTAAGATTGATACTAATTTTTCCTTTAATCACAATATTTAACAATAAATTATCAAAAATTTAAATGGAAAGCCACGTATTTAAAAATAATTAATTAATATAAAATTCTGTTAAGAATTTGTTCTTGAAATAAAATGTAATTATTTTTGAAATTTTGTATGGCAAGAAAATGCACTGTGACAGCTCTAATGACGTCACTAGCTAGTAAACCAAGACTACACTACATGCATCATATTGTAACCATGATAGATGCTGTACTGTTTTGTTGTATTTATATGAAATGGCTTACTAGTGTGCTACGTTACAAATATTGAAACTGTTTTGAAAATTTAAACTTTTACATTGATTTTCATTGATTATAGTGTAGATTTTTCCGAAATATCAGATTATGTAATAAAATAGCCTATAATTAATATCATTAATCTACTTTACGATGTTTCTTGGACTGTTTTTGATGCATAACCCAAAACATTTACGACTTTCTAAAACTCTACAGGATTTGATTTTTTTTTTAGCATCTTTGATCAAATCACGAACAAATAAATGCTTTCGTGGTACTTGCTAGGTACTTTCTTTTAATTAAATATTCAATTTTATAAAAGTAATTGATTCAAGAGTATTCTATAAAAATTGCACTTACGAGTGAATATTTAAAAAAAAAAAATCATTTATATTGAATGTATTAACAATTGCATACTTATAGATTCTTTTAATATTTCATTACACATGAAATTTGTATGTTAGAAATTAGATAAATGTTTAGAATATATAATGATTACAAGATTGTCTGTATTTAATTGATCACCTCGTTTTAGGTTACGACAATGTAAGAAATTGTAATGA
Organism: Chrysopa pallens; assembly: GCA_020423425.1. NCBI lineage: Eukaryota > Metazoa > Arthropoda > Insecta > Neuroptera > Chrysopidae > Chrysopa > Chrysopa pallens. The sequence goes on from CM035593.1 coordinate 89,584,189, forward strand.
GCAAAATTTCTCATTGTTTATTTTTGATTGAAATTAAGTTGCGTATTTTTCAAAAATTATATATTGTAAGTATTTGTGTGTTATAAATTTACCTAATATTAATTTCCGCGTATATCACGCATGTTAATTACTACTTTAAAATTATACCATTTAAATTATATTTTAAAAAAATCAACACAAAATCCAACGTACCATTGTGTTGTATAACACACTTTTTTTCCAAGTAAATTGGTGAGTTAATTTTTTTTTAGTTTCTGAATATTGTATAAATAAATAATTTCATTTTTTATCAGTTTGTAAAAGACCATTTATAGTTGTTAATTTGAACATGGTGATAAGGCCATAATAGTTGTTATAAACAAAATTATATTTTCCAAGGTTTTAGATTACAGTTCATAATATGCGGTTTATATGTGTATTTCTCTCTTACATTATTACAACCATGAATATTCACCATTATAGTTTTGACCTGAAGTCTATTAGATGAATTCTGTAAGAATACCGATGTTTTAAAATATAATATACTAGCAGTTCTGGAGACCTTACTCCAAAATAAATCAATAACCGCATTTTCCTTGATAGGGTGGGAGAGTGAGAAAACATAAATTTTTCCTATTTGTCTTTATCATTCCATTTCACACCGATTGTAAAATACCTCATCCTCATAGCTTGTATAGAAAAGAAGTTACAATTTTCCAACGTTCCCTGTTGCTGAAAACTTAGATTAGCATAGAAAGAAGGAGAGAGTAAAAAAAATTAGATTTTTCCCATTTTCTCTTGATTATTTCATATTGGATTCAAAAAAATGAAAGCTCATATTTTTTGAGATTTTCTTCAAAAATATATTTTTCGAGAAAATTGCTGTTAAACGTAAGTTTGGCGTCCTACAAGTAACATTAATTCTAGTTCTAAAAATATATATTTTCTTATTAGACATACAATCTACTTGCAGTATATACGAAGGAAAAATCAAATCATATGTTTTTTTTTATATTTTGGATCGGATATAAGAGACCATATCGATGGCGTTTTATTGATCAAAAGCCGACAATAAGTTGGAAAGTTACAGCGAAACAAACATAGATAGATCGATACAAACACACAAACTCATCTAGTTATATCATAGACCTCGCTATGTTCGGTCAAATATTTATTTCATTTAAACGTTTTTGCATCAAGAATTGCATAGTAGCATTCATTGTTACAATTACTCAGAGCTTCAGTTATCGAATCAAATCAGGTTATCAAAAGAGGAGTGTCTAAAAGTTTTCAAACACATAATAGCAATATATCAACAATAAATGTAATTATATTATTATAATTATAAACTTAATAAAATTTATTAATATAAGTACGAAATTATTTGAGTCATATAAGAATTAATAGTACAGTATCTGTATCAAGACTACGCGCATAATGCCGTAGGCATACCTATTGGTTTATGTAAGCGAGACAAATAAACGAATGAGGTAAATCAACTTGGATATGATTAAGATAAATGATAAAAATTACTGTAATACAGTTACGTATTTATAGATACAAGATATTACTTCTATTCACAATATTTTTACATTCTAAACAGAATTCTAATTTTCAATTTAAATGTGAAACACATTGAGCGTCGTTCTGATTGAAAATAGATCAACAATCAGAATCCGGATTAACATTTTCGTACATTGATTTCGTACAGAATATTTCATCAATTGTGGCTTTCGGAAAGTATAGTGTTAGTACTACTATTACACATTTATATAACAGCTCTATAATAGAGATAAATACATATTTAATTCTAGGTCATTTTTTCTGTAACGGGTTCTGTAACTTTGTATAAATGCAAATTTTAATTTAACTTTATTGATTTATTTAATCGATTCTTTTATATAATATTCTTTAAAATATCATCATTTTAAAATATCAAAGAGAATCAAATAAAACTGTTAGATATTAATTAAAATCAACAGGCTGGATGATAAAAAGGAACTAAAAAAAAAAAATTAAGATTAACAAAGAATTAATTTATTTATGACTACTTATAATAAAAAGTTCAAAGAACACCGAATAATAAATATGCTTAGAATATTGGACATTCTTTGTTTAGTGAATTCTTTCGAATGGTATGGAATTATTTTATTATTTGATTTTATATAGATACTATGTTGATGAGTACGGAAAACTACAATAGGGAAGATGCACAAAGTGAGTTTTATGAGATTCTAGTTTTCGGAAATATAATCTCTGTAAAAAATATGCTTTGTAAATTTGCCAAAAGTTAGAATTTTAATTCTTGCAAAAACGTCGGTTTCAGAAAAATTTATAAAAAAAGAAAATATGTATCAATTCTTGTAGTTATAATCTCAAATATTTCAATAAGACATTGATGTAGTCGTATCGGAGCTTCCAATAGGGGATTTGCAAGCCAGAGTATCGCCAGAGAAATGGATTCTTAAAGCAATATTATTTATGAAGTCTTAAGTTGTTCATAAAATGGCACAACTAGCTACTTATAGACTTAAAGAGTTCTATTGGATAATAATTCAAACGTCAAAATAATAAATAGGAATTCTTTATGGAATACTTCCAAAATTCATTTCCATATCGGCATGTGTCACAGAATCTGTCTCTTTTTGAATACTAAGAGAATACACCTATATAGAGATTAAATGATATTTACAGCAGACTTTTCAACACAATACAAAATATTATTCTATTAAAACAATAGTTTATATCCTATAAGTTGCAATACATCAGTAGGCGAAAAATAATGTCACGGTAATATTTATACGATTAGTACAAAACAATGAATGATAATATATTGAGGCCGAATAAAATCATATTCTATTATATTGGTAACAACAATACACACGCTTTATGCCTACATAATAAATACATAATAATAGATAATAAAATTGTTTTTAATTCTTATATAAATTTATTAACTTCCCAGCGGGAAGTTCATGTAATGGGATCGATTTTGTGAATACCCAATTTCGACATTTAGAGAGATTACTGTGTGTGTAGCAAATAATGTTATCGACGTGGAACCATTTTTATTCGACGCGTGATTACATAACTTAAAACTGAATGACTTTCTTAGCAAAATCGTCGTTTTATATTCTTTCGTTTATTTGCCAATATTTGAATATTATATATGGAAGTAAAAAAATAACTATAATCGTAATAATAAACAAATTGGGAAGTTTGTGATGTGGATCTTGTGAGTCGCACCTTGGCCACTTGTTTATACGAACAATTGCCGAAACTATTTCCAATGGTTTTACATAAGACAAGATATAGAATTTGCATCAATGGAACAATGCATTTCTGTGGATGGTTTTTGTGTATCATTCAGATTTGATTTGTATTTACTGAATAATCACGCTTTCGATCAAATAAGTCAATGTAACATGCATATGTGCGCGATTTTAATCTTCCTCACGCTAATGATATGTAAAATTGCAATCTATATGAAATAAATTAAAGGAGTCTAATTGAAGATATTGATAGATCAGATGCCTATGTTGGTAACTATACGTTGTGATCCAGGCTCTGGGCTTGAACACAGCTATCGTCTGCAAAAATTTTTGCAATGGAATGGTGAATTGAGTGTGTGTGTACATTTGTATAATTTTTTTATTCAAAATTGTGGTTGATCGAAATATAAATTCATTTCGACCATCAAATTTCTCTTTACTTTTAATTTAAACAAAATATATATTTTTATAGGAGAATCGAATACATATTGACATATCATTTTTAAGTCACGTTTTTAATTTTGAATAATTACAAAATACAATTTTTGAATTCATAATCAACAACAACAAAAAATTGATACTTAAGCGATATAAGCATTTTTACAATGCAAAATTGTGCAGTGTTTTAATAAATAAAAATGTAAAAATTATATATTTATTAAAATATTTATTTTATAAATATTACACAAATAATAAACATAAATATTTTCATTAGATATATTAATGATTAATAATTCATATTTAAAAAACCATATAATCTCTCATATTTTTACTTTCATTATTCTCCATTACAATACTAAATGATATTCACCATAAAACTCAATAAAAAAAATATTATCGTTTATTATGAAAAACTTTCATAAACATATTGAATCGATACTTTATGGCTGTCTTTGGCAAAACGTACGTTGAAGTCCCCTCTTGGGAAAGCTAAAAATAATTCCACAGACATTCTGATGTATATTTGTTAGTTGTTTATTTATAAAATTTTAAAATTACATCACAAAATTTCCCATGCAGTTTCTGTTGTGCAAGATTAAACATTTTGAAATTTCAGAACTAAAATTTAGGGGAGGGCGTATAAACAGTATTCTTCATTTTATCAAAAAGGAACTTTGATTACTGAGAAAACTGCTCCATTTGCTAGCCTTTTGATAGTTGAAATATCATCTTTATAATTTCTGAATCTCAGGGGATTTCACTCAAAGCGCTTGTTTGAAAAACAATTAAATCCCTTTCATTTTTTACACCTATACAATTATATATTTTTTACGTCTATTAAGAATTAGATATCGAGTGAAGTCCGAAACTTTGGATCCATCATCAATTAAATTTGGGTTTTCTGAGTTGTCGCTGATCACCGTAACTTCTTATAGTTTCATCCTCAAAGACATCTTACATTTTACGGCAGGCAACTTTATTACACTCGACTTCCAGATTACAGAGTTTTATCAAAGATTGCATTGAACACCAGCAGTTTTAGATGCTAGAGATCCAATTTTGTTTCTCCGCTCACCGCCTATTATTATTATCTAACTTTATAAGGTAGATAGTACGAAAAACAAAGGGAATTTTATTTAAAATGGTTTCGATTTCCCAGATTTGTGTTTTCCGCCGAAATTTACTCCCTCTCACAACTTCATAGAGTCATAAAACTTATCGTATGTGTTATTTGTTGAAGGTTTGAGCACTCATAAATGAAATTGGCTACCCGAAGCGATAATTTTTTGTGAGATGTGTTTTATGGATACTACACTAAATACTGAGAAAACAGCATGAATTTCAACAAATTTGTAATTTATTCGTTTCTGTTTTATCTTGCGAAATGAAAATAAAAGATTTAACATATAATTGAATCGATTTGTAAACAAATATACCTAATTCATGGGATTTTTATAAATAATTTAGTTCTGAAAATATGGCTTAAGATATTCAAAATATTTTGAATGTTATTATATTTTTATTAATTGTCTAACACCCTATTTGAGTATCTGAGTATTTTTTTAAAACACAAATCTATACATTAAATCAAGGTTGATTTTTTGCACTTTAAATGTTTACCAATAACAATTTCCATATGGTGAATATTTATAAAACATATGTATAAAGATCACTTACTTCCATAATATTTTCCAAAAACATCCAAAACTACTACCATTTGGCACTTCACCAGTATATGAGATAGTCATTTTGTTACTATAAAATTAATATCACAAATTAAATAAATGTTTAGAATTGATTAAAAATAAATATTATATGTAAATTCTTGAAACAATCAATGATAGTAACAACAAAAACAAAAAATAACAATAATTATTCACATTAAATTCAAATATTAATTACATTGAAATTAGATATATTTCCACACTAAAGGCACTAAACTAAATTCATTATCAAAAACAATAATAAATGTGACGAATATCATATACACACATTTTTGTCAAATTATTATTAACATAATTGTTATCACATAAATAATTTAAATAATTAATTGAGCAACTCATTTGAAAAATTAATATTGGTTTATAATACAATTCATTACAAGGCACTAAATTCACTACAAAAAATAATTATTTTTTTAGATATTTCTTGTTAAAATTATTTGTTCACAATAATTAAAAATATTTTTAAAATCAAATAATAATAATTTTAATATACAACAATAAAATAATAACATTTACACTATGCGTTTTAATGTTTTGAATTGCACTAATAATACACACTAATAAAATACCTGTTGTAACTACTAAAATAAAAAGAGTTTTACCACAAAAAGGTAAACTGCCTATATATTATAATGGTATGAACAAACAAAACAATTTCGATATGTGTACAGTGTGTTTGTATGAGTTACTACCTCCATAGTCTATCTGCACATACAGTATGTGTATGTATGTACGCTTATGAATGTGATTCTTCCTCCACAGTCCACATTCAATGTATTATTTCAGTTACCACATAAAACTTTATGACTCTTGACTTGATTTCAGAGAGGTTGGTAGGTATTTTAAATGTATGTGTATAGAGTACCCATACCTATCTATGTATTCTTATTTTAGAATGCTTTACCGCTTGCTGTGTTGAATGTTGAGCTTAGTATAAAACTAAAAATGATTTTAAATATATGGAGTGTTTCAAAAATGAAAAAAATTGTTTCAAATTAAAAACCAAAAATAAATTGTAAAAGCATATTTACTAGGCAAAAAAAAATTAGGCTCCTGAATCTTTCAAATCTAGTGTATTAAGTTGTTTTCCAGATTCAATTTTTATTTTAGTAAACCACTGATTTGAAACTGAATAAATTATATACAAAAAACATAATAAAAATCATGAATTTTATAATTTTAAATAAACATGAAGGATTTTGATCAGAAAATCTGATGTCACGCTAAGACATCGGACACTGGTAGAATTCTTCAAAAGGCATCCGATTTTCTGATCAGAAATTCGTATGAGAATATCTGACACATACGATGCTGTCAGAAGTAGCATCAGTCTATTTTCGTACAAATATTCGTTGTATGCACTTGCGTAAGAATTTGACTGATGTTTGATCAGAATTTCTTATAGGTTTATTTAATAATGTGCTTTGTATTTCAGACACTATCTGAAATATTAGATTTTGTTTTCGACTGTTTGCGTTGATCATTAGATTTTCTGATCAATTTCTAATGAATTATTATACGAAAATTTTACGGTATGCGCATATTGTAATTGTTGCCTAATGTGCATATTAACCCAATTACATTTAAAATAGTGTAAATATAGGAATGTATAGTAACTATCTATAAACTTGTAAATTTATTTCTTTTAAAATTGATAAAAAGAACTTTCATCAGGGACGAGAGACAGAACCCGAATACCATACCTTACAAAAAAAATTACTGATTTGATTGTACGTTACTTTTTGATCACACAATAATTAATATAATAAATAATTGTAGATAGGTACGATTTTTTGTTTATGTGTTATATCATTAGGCTTTATGACGGTGTATTACTTAGCACAGGTTAAAATATATGCGCACACGACGTAATACAGATATTACAATAACGCTTAACAAACTAAAAATTATTTTATATTAGGTATACCAATCAGAGTTGCTAAAAGAGCGACTTTTAACATCGATCGGCGCCATAAATTTGATGAAATAGTATTCAAAAAAATATATTTTTATAGTCTTATTTAATTATTTAATGTAGGGACACGAAAAAGTATCGATAACGAAAGGTATCGAGTATTTGTCTTTCAGCTACTTTTGTACTCCATTTTTTCATATGAGTACTTTTTAGCAAGTATTGGAGTTAAAAGTATTCATAACTCGTAAAAGTGTCGATTATAAAAGTACCTGTCAAAAAGTACCTACTCATACAAGTAAAGGTATACAAAAGTATCGGCATCGAAATAAAACACTGTTTTCATATTATCGAGTACTGGCAAGCCCACACATAAGATATTTTTGGAATCTCAAAGCAACGATAATATTTTATTGCACAAAGCATGGATAATTTCATGTTTCAAATTAATAATCACTAATAGGATCTCTTTACTAGAGATTTTTTCTAATACAATTAGAAATATCGATACCTTTTCATTCAGTGATTTTTTCCGACTTTTTTTTTAATAAAGAAACCAAAAGTATCGACGCTTCGTACTGTAAGAAACAGAATCGATAAATACCGTGAGATATCAAAAGAGTATCGGTATTTTAGTTAACGATATATATTAATACATTGGAAAGTACTCAATACTTTCAAGTCGATACCGCGTCCCTAATGTGAAATCTATTTATATGAAGGATTACACAAAAATTGACATGCTTTATCAAATTTTTGTAATACTAAAAATATTTCTGTATAATTTGCATTATTAAATTATATCAAGAGAAGGATAATGGTTATTATTTTTATTTCTTACATTTGCCTGAAGAAGTCTGAATAAATTAAGACGAAACGTCGCACTATTAAACATTATTTTATTTACTGTCCATATTCCCGTTATCCTCTTAATATTATACATTGGACATAATGCCGAATTAAATTATATATTTCTTATAATTTTAAAGCTTTTCAAACTTGAGAGTAATTATATTTTATCCTAATAAATAAAAATATAACAACCTCTACGAAAGATTCCAATTTCACCTTTCATATAAGGATTTATTGAAGTGAAAATGATATAATATAGATAATTTCATTGTTTATTTAGCACTCAAGTAATACAAGTTGTATATTCAAATAAGAGAGAATAATTTTTTATTTTGTATAATACGTATGTCATTTCTATTCATCTTAATACAGCTGTTCCAAAATATAGAAATTGAATAGGAAATTTCAATGAAAAAAAGGATTTCCTATTCAATTTCTATAGACTTTGTTATTAGTGCGATTATTGGACACTGCCCAGATGAATCTATTTGAATTTTGAGATCAGAATATAATCAAGCTCATTCCTATAATAGAAAACATTTTCATAATATGTGATTTAAATAAAGGTATTTTGCAAATGACGGTAACAACCAACAGAACAGTGTTAACTGTTTAGATACTCGACATATGGTTGACTATCAATTTTGAATTATTTTAATCATTAGAATGAATAATTTACTTTGAATACTTAGTCCATGCAGTCATAAATACAAATATAGCTCCGTTAAACAGTAGACTTCACTCATGGAGACAACCCATTCTTATTAAAAGTAAATGTAGGTTACACCTCTTTATCGTCATTGGATTGTGAGTTTGTAGAAATGAGAATAACAAAAATTAGTTATTACGAAACCCCTGACAGCCCAATGAGGCTGAAAACTATATGTGTTTAGTTCAAAAAAAATGTCAGTATAACCAAAATTCTAGGTAGAAAAAGCTTCTTGAGGGAAAAATTTATAATTTCAAGATATTACTATTTTACTAGTAAAACATATGCAGCAGGAGCTGAGGAAATAATTTTTTTTTAATTAACTCAAAGGATTTTTATATCACTTTCATGATATATATAAAATTAAAGAAAAATATTATCAATTACATTAATTTAATACTTAAATATTTATGAAGTCATCATTACCTGTAAATATTTCTTACCTAATTTACCTTGGCATTAAATTAAAATATAAAGTTGTAGTTGAAATCATGAAATTTTTTTTTATTAATCACGGAACAATAACAATAATTGGTGTGAACAATATTTTGATTGTAATATTATAATAATTGTGATGTTTTTTCTTCTTTTTTTTTTTTGCAAAATAGAAAAAACGGTGAAGTATGAACTTATATTGACAAAATAAGTATCGTTTGAATAATTTTTGCAAAGTATTTCCACTGAGCTGTGGGTCTTAGACAAAGTAAGTAAAAAAATGAATGTAAATTTTAGGGTAATTAAAAAAAAAATAATAAAATAATAAGACTGTAGCAGGAGCTATTGCTAGTTCAGATCGTATTTAATTAAATAACAATTTTCAGTAAATAGTAAATCTTGTTTTTCAGTAGATTATGAAGATTATGAAGCGACATACTGACTTTCTCAGTGAAAAAAATTAAAATAAAATAAATTAAAATTAATTAATTTAAAAAAATAAATTAAATAAATAAAAATGAAAAAAAAAAATATGTCATTCAAAAAAAAAAAACTAATATAAAATAAAATTAAAAAAAAAAAAAAAAATCAATATAATTAAAAAAAAAAAAAAAAATTATAAAATTAAATAAATAAAAATCATTTAAAAATAATAATAAAATATTTCAATAAAAATAATTATTCTTTATTAAGAAAAATCATTTAAAATAATACTAGTCATTTTTTTGTGGTATTTGTTCAAGAGATCAATCATATATCTTATGTTGTTGTCGTACGTACATTCAATAAGAAATTTTGAAACGGAACACTAAAAATTGATGGTATTTAATCAAATAACCTTTTCAAGGATAAATTTTTATGTATACTGTGTTAAATGAAGCGCTCACAGAATCTTCCTCACTATAAACAAATTTTCTAAATAAATTGAAATGTTTTTATAATTCAAGGCGGATCTTAGCATGCAATTACGACGATCGAAATTTTTATGTAAAAGAAGCATTGAAGAGGATATAGTAAGTATATTGTATACAGTCAAATCCATAAAAAACGTCTGAATTTACATGTTTATTGAAACTTTTATGGTGTTTTCAGATCTTTATAAGATTTCATTATGTTTATCGAAGTAAAATATTTATTTTAAACTAAATAAATTATAAAGACATCGTAAAAATCGTGAATTTTGTAATTTTAAATAAACATGAAAGATTCTGGTCGGTAACATTTTTTTATTTACTTGCCTATACAAAAAATAAAATTAAAAAAACTGTTTGATCTGAATATTATGATTGTTTAAAATTACATAATATACGATTTATATGGTTAATGTAAAATTTATTCGCTTTAAGGTAGCTTGGTAGCCGCAATTCGAAGTCAAATAAAAAACTTTTTTAATTTTTTTTTACTATCAAATACACGAAGCATGCTATAATAATTAATAGAAATTCATATAAGAATTTAATTGATATAATTTAATACGGTTTATAATTAAATAAATAAAATAATGTAATAATAATACCAACTTTAAATGATTTTCATAACCCTGAACTTTCAACTTTATTTTTTATATCGTGAATTCTTTATCTTTTTTTTAAATTTCAATATAAATAAATAATTTCGTTAGAAAATAAATTTAATATTATAAAAAATATTTTTAATATTTATTTATGTTCAATATCCTTTTGTTGTTATATATCATTAAAAACGCTAGTTACTATTTGAAATTGGCGCGCTTAACGGATCCACCATTTTTTTCCATAGCAAATATGGAGGAGAGAGATAGAAGCCACATGTCAATATTGAAAAATTAATTACATGGAAAGTATGTGGTAAATTCTTCTGGAATTTTTTCAGTGTATATTTGGGATATAGTTCTATCAATTTTTTTGCGGGGTCAACTTTGCCAATTTTATAAATTTATGTAAATATATGGTATTTTATATAATGTATTATGACTATGGTTGTCACGAATATAGTAGCGATTTAAAAATATTCTGTAATCAAAAAGTAAATTAAAAACAGAAAATGTAAAACAAAAATATTTTAATAAAGTACGGAAATTTGTACAATGAAATGAATCAATTAGAACTTTATGCCGTTTTGAACTTCAGCTATAACTCTTGCAGATTCTCTTAATTTTTCTATTTCAGAAGTTGTCAATTTTTGATTTACAACTTTTGTAATTCCGCTTACGCCTAAAGCAGCTGGTAATGACAAAAATACCTCATCTTTAATGCAATAGAAACCCTAAAAATGAAACGTTTTTCTAAACTATTGTTATATAAATAAAGAATTTATTGAATACCTTACCTTGACTAGCGTGGACAGAGCGTATATATTACTAGTATTTCTTATAATACCACTAACAATATCACATACACTAAGACCAATGGCCCATGATGTATAACCCTTCAATTTGATAATATTATAAGCACTATCAACCACCTCTTTATGAATACTATACCAATTTTCTTCATCTTCAGGGGTACCAATTTTTGGATTTAATTCAGTTAGCCTTACACCTGATACATTTACACTGGACCATACTGGAACTAAAAATGATACAAACATGTATTTATATAACTTTTACTGCCTAAACTAAAAATCATACCGCTATTATCACCATGTTCACCAATAATCCAACCGTGGCAACTAGATGGTGCAATATTCAATCTTTGTGATATTAAAAACTTAAAACGTGATGTATCTAAATTTGTTCCAGTGCCAATTACTTTATGTACAGGCAATCCACTTAGCTTCCATGCAACATAGGTTAGTATGTCTACAGGATTACTTACAACTATTAATAAAGTCTCTTTATTATATTTCATGACTTCTGGTATAATTGATTTAAAAATATCGGTATTACGTTGAACTAAATCTAGCCTTGATTCACCTTCACGCTGACGTGCTCCCGCAGTAACTATAACAATACGTGAATCCCTCGTCAAGGAATAATCTAAAAATAAAAATTTCCATTAATATTTTATCTATCGGATGAAAAATTAATTTTTACACTAACTTTAGATTAAAGTAAATTTAGATAATAAATATTTATCTTAGTAATATTTGATAAAAATAGAAACTAAACTAGATTCGACAATTCAAAAGTCACAATATTGGTGCTCCAAGCATAAAGGTATATTTGTTGACTTATTGAGCTTGTATTGAAGGTACTAGTTTGGAGTACACACAGCTGAACGTGACACCTTAATTATCTTAAAAGGAATTTTTTGAAGTGGCATTAAATTATGTATATTCAAAAAAGTTTTCTACGGCCAATGCCGATTCACGGTAAAAATTATAAAAGATGAAATATTGATAGTCTGGAGTCATCTAGACTGCAAGCGTTATAGAATGAATACCAAATGGGTTTCGAAGGACATTCTATGAATCAACAATCATAATAAAGTATAGACTGAAAGCTGAGCTCATTCGTTAATCGAGTTTGAAAAACATCGTATTTCAAAAACTATTTACCGGAACTACTTTCTTGAATTCTAACATTTCTTAGAAATGCTGCACCGTGTTGTAAATCCATCATTTCACCTTTTAATTTATTTTTATCCATATCAATGAGGACCAAATCATTTGTATGTTTCTGTAATGTAAAACGTAAGATTATCATAAACAGTATATTTAAATTCTATCAAAAGCTACTATTATAGTTTGAAAGTATATTCTTAAGACACTTTTCGTGTATCTTTCTGCAACCTTACTTTCACCTTCAAATTTCTATTACAAAACTTGTTTTACGATACATGGTAAATGTTATTCTATTCTTTTATTATCAGAACTTTGCATATGGTTGAGTATCAATTTTTGAACTATTTAAAATTATTAACCTTATTTAAATACACAAAATATATATTCCATACAGTGAAGTTCATGAAAAGTTAATTATATAAGTAATAATATGTATAATAATCCAGTGTTAATTAGCTGAATTTGAGCTTGAACTGTGGCGAATCTAAACAATTTATGTAATAATGTTTCAAACAGAAGATGTTGTTTTTAGAAACAAATATTTCTCGTGTATTTACTATAAAACAGAAACATCTGCTCCGTACGCTGTTCTCGTCTCTATGCAAGTACAAACGCACATGCATACGAATAATTTTAAGTAGCCGGGCCAGTGTAAATCTCACCTCGGTAAGTAAAGCGAATGCACAAGCCATACCAACAGCGCCTACTCCAATAACAGTTATCTTGTTTCCACTTTTAGTTACATTTTCAGAGACTTCTGTGAAGAGTTTCTCGTTTGTTGGCTTATTATTCGCTGCCATTATGTTTTGTATTTAATCTGTAAAACAATATTATTATAGAATAGAAACATATAGTATACTTGAATATTTTGGGATGGAATAAATATCGGATTCATAAGTATTTTATACGAAACCTAATAATAATAGGTAAAATATAAAATAATCCATTTTTATGAAAGTATTACATACTTTATCTAGTTAATGTATACAATACCTAAAAATTGTATTTCATTAACAGATGAAATATTAAAAATTAATTAACAAAGAAATTAACTTTTTTCTTACAAAATGTATTCATTTATTTCATTCATTCATTTAATTTATTAAATAAATTATTTTTATCCGAACAAAATAGATTCATTTAATTTATAGTAATATCGCATTTTAAATGTAATAATGACTAATAATAAATTTATACTTAAGAAACAGGACTTTTCCCAGTTTTTCAGAAACCTATTGAATTTTTACATTATGTATATGACGTTAAAAATATAGGTATTACAATTAAAAAAGTAATTCTTAAAAATTTTTTTGTACTATGTGATCAAATTGACTGAAATGGAAATATAAATTTCAAATAAAGAAAAACAAATTAATATTTATTAAATTCAAAAAAATTTGAATATAAAGTAATGATTATGTGTTAATATTACCTGTATTGTTCACAAATTAAACAAAAATCAAATATACTCATTTATTATTTTAAAGAAATTTATAATTGATGTTTTTTTTATGAATATTTCTACAGCAAATTAGAAAAGTAAATGCTATTAAAAAGTACTATTTACACAAAATAAATTCTTTTTTTCAAGAATATACAGGCGATTTTTTATAATTTGTGATTTATCACATCTGATTTAATTTTTTTTTTTTAATAAATTATTACAACAATGCAATGTGAACTTACTATTTGTAACGTCTGCAATCCCACTTATTCAAATAAAATGAGTTATTAATAAATACAATATGTCGAACTGTAATAACTATATTAACAAATCATGAACAATACAGACTGTTAATGCATTAAATAATCGGTGGACAGATTTTAGAGTACGTGATGAAATGATGGTACGAAGTTATCGAATATCATAAATGAAATAAAAATATAAATAAAAAAATAAACAAATGTTTTACACATATCCGGCTCGAAGGACCAAGTTTTATTCTGGGTATTTAGTGAGAGATGCATTTATGGATGGAAATTAGTAAATAGAAACAAATAATGATCTTTTAAGTTTAATTATTTTATGAGTTTTTTCTGCAAAAAATATTTCTAAATATAAATTAAAAATTTGGTGTTTACTTTAGAAAGTTTTTTATTTCAGGGAAAAATCTTTGACACCCTCTATTTTTCGTGTCATAACATTTGGTTCATTATTTTTTGAGTAATTTGTGCGCAAAAATTGAAAGAAATACAATGTATATTACATTAGAGATTATTTTTCTTATAGACGTCTCATTTTTTGTGTCAATATTTTCACAAATTAACATGGATTCAATTGTTTACTATTGGTATATAGATTTTAATTAGACATGTAAATATTATTAACATTTTAATAAATTTATACCGTTTGATCAAATTTGCTAAATACGACGCTGCTCAAACATCAAAGATTTATTAGAATACATAATACTAATATTTATTTAATAAAAATAGAGATATTTTTATAGAGACGAAAAATATACATCCGTGAAGAACATGCCCAGATGGTGTCTACCTACACTCAGAGATTTACTTGTTTAATTTTAAAATAAAAATACTCGTATACTCATATAAAATTTCTAATATTTTTGACCGTTATAACGTTACTTAAATGTTTACAATTATTGACAGAAACTGCCGAAACGATCGAAAATTTTACTAAGACAATAAAAAACTTTGCCATGCGGATGCTTCTTATTCTTAGCGGTATTTATTAGATTTATCAGAAATGATGCCATTATTGTGAAAATATTCATGTAAAAATTAAAATTAATTGAATTGAAAATCATACACATTTTACATCACATTTTCGCCACAAAAATTTCAGCTCTCTATCTCTTTCAGTTTTTAAGTTATCTTGATGTAGGCGATTCTATGAGCACCTAGACCAAAATTTTCTTAGTGCGGTCAATATTTTCTAGCGTTACAAACTTTATGTCGAGTATAAAAATCAAAAAAAGAGATTATTTTGAAATATTTATGCTTTGAAACGATCAAAAATCAAAATTTAATCGATTGATAATTAATTCAAAATTTTTGTCCAAGAAGAAAACTAAAAAATCTTTTATTTATAGACTGTGGAATTTAATTTAGACTACATGTTATGATTATGTTCAAGCTGTATGCTGTTGAGTTTTATGTTTTGATATTTAATGTATTTTTTAATTGTCTTAAATCTATGTAATCATATCGATTCTGCTTATCAGAAGTTTAAAAATAATAAATATTTTATCGGTATGTTTGTGGTTATAACAATGATAAGGATAATGGGAAACGTAATTTTAAGGGGAATGGACACAGAAAATGATACCTCTATAACAAAGATAATCTCTAATAATTTAAATATATATATATATTTATTTATAACTAGACTCAATGCCAAAATAAAATAAAAAATTAAAACGCCCCAAATAACTAGTCAAATGTTATGAAATTTGGTATGAATAATGCCCATAATCGTGATATGAGAACGGAGAGGAGGGCTTCGTGTGTTGAAGAGTTTTCCTCGAACAAAAACTCTAAAATAAAAATTGTATTTTATATTTAGAAATTTTTTTAGAGGAAAATCCTTCGGCACGCTCTTGGTTTTTTAAATTTTTGCGCAAAAGTAATTCAAAACAAATTGTCCAAATGTTATGAAATTTGATATGCACAATTTTGACATGGAAACCAAGGCATTTATTGTGGCATTGAGTCTAGTTTCATATATTGGTATGAAATATAGTTAACCTGTAAATCCAGTATCAGTAAAATAATCATTTACTTCAAATATATGTAGATATAAAGAAAAAAAAATGTTTTTTTATGTAAGCTAGGATCATCCAGTTTTTTTGCTACTTCGGAGCGAGGTTTATAGACAAAACTGCAATTAAAATTTGAGAAATAAACTAGTCACCTCTTTGTTTTATTTAAACCAAAGTCACCAAAAATTATTCGATCCAAATTTCCGTTTTTTCCACTCGCAATAGTATTATAATAAATGTTTGAAATAAATACTATGACACATAATGTAATAAATAAATGAACTATTTGCTAATAATCAGTTAAAAAGCCCACTATAAGCGTTGAATTTTTAAATGTTTTAATTTTGTATATATGATTTAATAAACATAAAAAACTATAATCAATTTTAGTTCAAATCCAATATTTATGTCAACTGTGACATGTTTATTTAGAATAAATATTTAAAAATAAAACAGTTGAAAATGGTCTGTTACCCTTGTTATAAATTTTTATCTTGACTACACAACACAACGTAGTGATTACAGCAAATTTTAATATACGTTAACGTTATTAAAGTATATTCCTATCTTGTGTTTTAGTTTTTAAACTCTGATACCCAACTGATACCGTAAAAAGAGAATAATAATAAAAAATATCGATTAATGTTATTGGGTGATTGAAACGCGTTCTAGACGTCTCAATCAAATTGAATCGTGTCTTATGAAAGAAATTGATAATAAAAGTTGATATTCCTTTCGGTTCATACTTAGAATTAGTAAATATTTGATTTAATACTAAAATTTCTTAAGTGATTATTCGTGTAGTATGCTTTTCAACGGAATAAGGTTATGAATTTTATGTTTTTAGAATCTATATATTTAATACGTGAAGCAAACACTTTGTACCTCTTTCGACGAAACTTGGGCGGACTGTATATATTGAATTTATTTAAATGCACAATTATTGTTATTTATTTAAATGCACCGTTTGAGTTATATAAAATTATATATTTGGTTTAATTATTAGAATTTAATATACCTGTTTCTATTATTAGGCTCCCCTGTTATTGTATTTAAACGGTTTTTTAAAGAAAAAACATGAATTATTAAAGCTGGGTTCAATTTTCCATTGAGTTTTAACGATTAAACAATACTGGCTTAATAATTTGTTTAAAAAAAATATCTACAAATTTCCTGTTTATTGAGTTCCACAGTTTTATTCGCTCATGATTTATCATTATTGATTATTTGATTATTCCAATTTGAAACCACCGGTCATTTTCTAGTGTTCCTTCGAAATACGATATCATTTTTTATTTTATATAATTCTTTAAATACTTGAAACACTCTTTAAAAATTTTTTATTATTTATATTTAAAAAATTAATTTTATTACATATTATTTAAAATTTCATTAAAGTACTTTTTAGAATTTTGTATTTTGAATTAATAAATGTCAATCATTCCAAATTATACTAAGAAATGTCAAAACATATCAAATATCGATAAAACAGGAAATGTTATAATATAAATTTTAACAGTGAATTTGATTTACAGATGGCTCTGTATACACCAAATATGATATGGATTTAATATTCAAGACGCTTGGGTATCCCAAAAGAAATTTTACGCCTGTCCAATTTTCATAAATAAAACTTTTGGAAGACGTTCTGATTTGTTTCAAGTACTGTTCCAGAATTTCAAAATGATATCTCGAAAATTACCATATTACTTCACATTTATAAATCTCAATTGGAAGTCAATTTTGCCAACTCCTCTAGTATTTTTTTATCTGTTACATAATAGATTATATGTTTAATTGCGTTCACAAGGGAAATGGTTAATTCTATTTAGAAGCTTTGTAAGCTGTAGAACTCTTTCGAAAAACCAAAAATCGCATCTTAATAGATTACACAAAAGGGATGACGTCAAAAGAAAACAAATTTTCATATTTGTCCTGCTCATTTCATTGCTCCACATCGATTGTAAAAAACCACCCGTCTTCATAGGGTACATAAAATTAGTATTTTTTAGGATTTGGAAATTAGATGGGAGTTAAAAAATGTTTTTCTTACGTCTTCTCATCATTTCACATTGATTAAAAGAACGCACCTTTCTAGCTTGTAAAGAGAAAAGTTGGCATTTTTAGAAAGTAAAAGAGTTTCAATTAATTTTTGATAATTTTACAGCATCGGCCCAGCTTGCATAGAAAAAATTGGTATTTTTGGTGATTTTACCTACAAAGAAGGTGCATGCAATAGACATATTAGCGTCCAAAATTCAAAAGATTAATTAATTCACTTGAAATAAAAGTATTTAAAAGTATACATTTTATTAGAAATTAAGCACAATTTTATTACAAATTCATAAAATAAGAACCACAAACAACAAATAATATTTATTAATTGTTAACATCTACAGTTTTGGACAGTGACATAAAACTTCCATATTATCATTTGCTTCATTTTCTAACCATTTTCAGACTGCACTTTATAAGATTTTATAGAGTGCAAAAGTATATAGCCTAGTAGAACTTATTTAAAATTTTATACTCCTATTTACTTCTGCTATAGTTTTTACACTCTTTTTAAAATTGCACATCTCGGTATCATTCAATTTTTGCTTAACTACTTGTGAAATCCCATTTTCACCTAAGGATACCGGAAGTGATAAAAATACTTCATCCTCAACCCCATGAAATCCCTGAAAATAAAAAATGAATATTGCTTAAATATTCCCCTTAAAAACATTAAACGTTATCCTATTTTTATCAATAAGGGTTGTAAATAAGGGTTGTCAAAAATAATAACTGTACTAAAAAATATTACTTTGACTAAAGTTGAAACAGCGTACAATGATTTCAAATTTTTTAAAATACCAATACAAATATCGGTTACTGCTAGACCTATAGCCCAGGATGTGTAGCCTTTTAATTTAATAACTGCGCCGGCACTCTCAACCACATTTTTATGTATTTCTCCCCAGTTTCCTATATCGTCACATGTTCCAATTTTTGGATTTATTTCAATTAATTTAGTTCCAGCAACATTTACACTGGACCATACTGGAACTGTAAAGGAAACAAGCATAGTAGACTATGTTGGTCATTAGCGGAGTATAATTATTTTATTAAATGAGTAAACGTTAGCACATACACTTCCTGCAAATGGACGCGTGGAAAAATCGTATATTTGTTATATTTTTAAGACCAAATAGAGATAAAACTAAGTTTTACTTTTGTCAAACATCAAAAAGTGGTTAGTTAATTTTAATAAAGAATCAATTTCACTTGCAATTATCTTATATATTTAAATGAGCAATTCTTGTATATATATAATTGGAATCTCGGAATCGGCTCCAACGATTTTCATGAAATTTACTATATAGGGGGTTTCGGGGGCGATAAATCGATCTAGCTAGGAATCATTTTTAGAAAATGTCATTTTATTCGTGTTTTATCGATAATTTTTTATAATGTAATGATATATTTGTTTAATATTTATAGTCATATAGTCATTGGAGTGGCTAAATGTCAGCGTACGAGGCTCATATACAGAGATCCCGCGTTCGAATCCCGGCTCGACCGACGAGTAAATTTAATTTTTTTTTACATTTTAAACCCAACCCAACCCAACAAAACAACACAATAAAGTGAATAATATTTTTCAAATAAGATTTTGTTATTATAATTGTATAATTTTTTATAATGTAATGATATATTTGTTTAATATTTAAAGTCATTGGAGTGGCTAAGTGTTAGCGTGCTGGACTCGTCTTCCGCCTCGACGTAATATAATTTCCAAAAAACACAATTTATAAAAAAGAAAAAAAAAAATAGTGAGCAAAGCTCGGTCATCCAGGTACTTTACTATTATCTACAAAATTGATAAATTCTTACCACTACTATCACCATGTTCACCAATAATCCAACCATGACAATCAATAGGTGCCAGTTTTAATTTCTCTGATAGTAGCAATCTAAAACGTGCTGTATCTAAATGTGTACCCGAACCAATTACTCTGTGTACAGGAAATCCACTTAATTTCCAAGCAGCAAAAGTTAGTGGATCCACAGGATTTGTAACAATTAATAATATGGTGTTAGGACTGTGTTTAATAAGTTCTGGTATTATCGATTTATAATGTTCTACGTTACGTTGAAGCAAATTAAGCCGCGATTCTCCTTCTTTTTGGCGTTCTCCCGCAGTAATTATACATATTTGTGAATTTTTGCTTAGTGAATAGTCTATTAACAATAATAAAATAAATTGAGTTATATGTTTACTATATATCGTTTTCTTGCAAAGTTGTTTTTCCTCATATAATTTGAATTTTTTGGTGACTATTTTTCGAACTAAAACTGCTTAATAATAAAAGTGCTAATTTTTATCCCAAAAAACAAAAAAAAGAAAAGACACATTTGAATAATTTTGATAATAATGTTCGATACATCAGAAATGGAAGATTTTTCAAAATTACAAAAATTGATCAAAAATGTTCCCTTCTTTTGGATAAACACTTTTAAACTTTTATAAAGTTCGAAAAACAGTAACCAAAGTTTTCAAGAAAACTACATCTATTGTATGCAAACGTAGCTTTTTACAAATTCTTCTAAAAAAAAAAATTAAAAAATTAAAAAATTTCAAAAGTAGGAAGTCTTAAAAAAAATTCTTAATACACTGCCCTTGACAGAATGCGGTGTTCTATTTTTGCATAGTCAAGTCCATCCAGGTCCTGGTGTATTATTTATTAAACTACCGATAGAAAATTGGTATTAAAACACCACCATCATAAATATTTTTTATCTAACCATTTAATTTTTTTTCTAAATTTGGTCAAGATAGATTAAATCAACGGTCAATTTTTAAAAATTTTTTAAACTAAATCTTATTATCTAAATTTTCTACTACCTATAAAATTTTATAATAACATTGAATGTGTGTCAAAAATTAATTACCATCACCGCTACAAGTTTGAATGTTATAATTTTTTAAAAATAATGCACCGTGTTGAGTATCTAACTTTTCACCTTCCAATAGATCGTCTTTGCCTTTGTTAATGATAACTATATCGTTCGTAACATTCTATAAAAGATATCGTATTAATTTATTAAATAAGTTACTTCATTTTAATCTATTACCTACCTCAGTAAGTAAACTAAATACGCAAGCCATGCCAACATTTCCAGATCCAACAACAGTAATTTTATTTCGACTATTTATTACAGGTTCTGATAATTGTAAAAATAATTTTTCCAAACATGTGTCTGCTAAATGTTTGAAACAAATACATCAGTTTTCAATTAAAAACTAACCAAATTTTTTTGTATCATTATGTCTAACTTTGGGAATGATTTATTTCAAATTTTATCCTATGAAATTTTAATTATCAAAGTATCATTAGTAATAATTTGGATATTTATATTTTTGTGTATTCGTTAGATCCAGTGATGGTTTTATTATTTGTGACTGAAAAATGTTGCGTTCTTTTCTAACTTCCAAATTTTTATTAAATAATTCAAGCACATAAAATTGACGTATTTTTTAACGGAGAAGAGACTTGCGGATAATTCGAAGTAATTGATTTCCCAAGTTTCAGCTTTAAATAATTGTTACCTTTTATAGATTTTCCGCAGCTAGTTTGTTTTTCTCTAATTGGATATAATGAGGGTACTCCATGCGTGATATCGTTACCCATATGTTTCAATGATCCAAATATTCCTGTTGTTTTTAATAACCTATTTGTACGAATGAAATTTTGCAGCATACTTTCATCTCTGTGGAAATTATTTTCGTGCAATTTGTCAATACTTTGAAAATTTAATTCTTTTGGTTGGCCTTCTCCATAGAATAGGGCACTGCTTGTGGCTAAATTCTAAAATGTTGTTACATCTTTATGTCATTGATTTTTTAAATTATTTTACTTATTTATTAAATGAACTTGATAAAATAAACATTAATTGCTTTCCTGATAAAAAATTGAATCTCCTGATTAAATATTTGGATTAAAATTTTCAGGATATATAAGTCTGACCAAAATATGTTGTCCATTTATGACCAATAAGTGAAATTGCAAACCGAAATTCATACTTTGGCTACTAGCATCCTGAAGCCATTTCGAATGAATAATTTAAATCGAAATGTCTTTGATAATAAGAACTACTTACTTCAAAATATAATTTATAAATTTTTCATTGCTTTACCTGCGATTCTGAAACAAATACTGAAGTTGTTTTATTCGTGGCTTTTTCGATTATGCTTCTATATTTATTTAGTGAAGTAAAACATTTTTTGTGCCTAATAAAATAATAAATATTTCTTAATAAATCTATTTTAAGTATTTTAAATCGTGTGACTCAAAAGATTTTTGAAATGGCCGATTAAATTTTTCTTGATGTAAACTGCTTTCTAAAGGTCTTTTAATTTTATAAAAGATTTTAGATGTTTTTGTTACCCCGAAATATTGAAAAAATCTGTTCAAACGCTTAAGTTTACTTACATTACATTCAAGTGTGAAATTGAAACCCCTTGAAAATCATATTGGACTTTTCGTTTTGGAGTTTCCATTGGAAAATTGAAAATCACGAATAATACTGATTTAATACTGAATAATAAAGAGTTTTAAAGATTTACTTACCATGGGCGAAAAATATTCGAAATTTGAGAGTGTAATGTAAAATTATACTTCGAAAACATATTGAAAAAAATATATGAGCAGCCAAAACAAACTACTCATAAAATTTGCTGCAACAAATGTCAAAAAATTTGATTTTACTTTTACCTAGAAACATTTGAATGTCATAGCATACCACTATGATTTATAATGTGTGGTCGCACTAGAAATAAATTTACTACGCGGGTAGTTACGTGCAAGTTTTGGAATTGCATTAGTAAAAACCAGGCAAAATTATTAATGATGGATGTCAAACTGACGATAAAAATAAAGGATATCGAAATGATGATTAAAATGCTGGATATTTGGATGCGACGCACGTTTTGGGAAAGTCATTTTCAAACTTAAAACATCGATCAATTTCAAAGTCGCCTCTTACTATATCCTTCAACTTTTGCACTACAATTTTTATTTCTAAAATCATTATTTTTGGTGTCCGGTATTTTTTGGAAATATATAACAAGTCTATGAGCCAGAGTATAGCGACTAAAAAAATTTCAATGTAAACTTCTCCTTCAAATGAATTTTATTTTTAGGGAAATTATCACTCATATGAGAGGGTAAACAATAAGCTCTGTTATTCGTAAAATTTATTGACCAGTTAATTAAGCAATAAAACTGAAAAGTTTTAACGAAATAACTCTTTACCACGAAAATGTATGTAAAAAATACAATTGACAGGAATTACCGTGCCCTTCAATTTTTTTATGTCAGTTTTTCCTGTTTTTTATATTTTTTTTTGGATTGTATTTGACTCATTTATTGATTACTTGTGTCGATAAATAATATTAATATCCACAATGTCATAATAAATGCTATTCTAATGTATAAGTCCATTAATAAAACGACAAATTTTACAAACTACATTTTAGAAGAATTTAATACTATTAGTATAATAAATAATTGTATGTTTTTGTTTTTTGTACTGTGTTTTTCAAATTTTCAGTTTGAAATAGTTAAATAAATATTTGAATCCTACATGGCCAAAAATAAAAGAGATCCGACTTATATGGTTTAACAACTAAATGTATGTGGCTTGTTGTGCCCAAAGAGAATCGGACTTTGGTTGTGCAATTTTTTGGGGTCAGATATGATCGCCAGTGATTTTAAACATTTACTTATCATTTTCACAACCATAAAATTAATAATAATAATACATTTCTAATATATTTTGTAATATATTGGTAATAAGGGGTGCCTTCCATCTACAGTAATCTGCGGCACAACGATATTTAAATTTAAATAAGATATTTAAATTTAAAAAATGTTGTTTCCATGGATTCAATCAGTAAAACATCAGTATTATATTTTCTGCCTTAATGTATCGGTTTTAAAATCAAGGAGATCAAATTAGATATAATTTGTAATTTATAAATCCAAAGTTTATTTTAGTTTAAATTCATAAAGATGATTGTTAATAGTATTTTACACAGAAATGGAAGTTACGATTTGAAAAGAATTTTATTTGATTTTAAATCTCATAACGCAAAAATTATTTATTTAATAGTTTCTGCTCTAATGAATCCTTTTGCCAGAAACTATGGAACCATTTTATATTTGTTAATTTTTAGAAAATTTCGTGCTTTGTAAGGATTAAAATTTTGAATTAAAAAAAAGTTATGCTTATGCTAAGTTTTATAATAGCTTTATGTACGCTTACATGAGATTATACGTGACTTTTAATTTAATGCATAGAATAATTAAAGAAAAGGTCAAAAAATTATTTTTATCTAGTTAGACCTTACCTCTTATTAAGAGCTTCCGTCTATTTCTGTAATTATGAATTATTATTGAATAAAGAATTTAAATATTTCATTTACAATACTTTGAATATATCAAATATGACATAAGAGAAAACTAGAGTTTCATATCGGTTTTTTTTTTTCGATTTTCTATGAGCAAGTTGACTAAAATGCCAAGAAAAGAAGAAAAAAGTCTAAAAGAATACACACAGATTGTTGCAGTTTATAATAATAATAATACTGTTGATATCAAGCCCGCCGTGTAAGACATTTTAATGTATTCGAATTAAATTAAATTAATATAATTAAACTAGAACGTTTATCTCAAATATATATTTCTATTAAATTCAATTATAGATCAGCGTATCTTAAACTATTCAATTTACTTAAGTAATATGTATCATGGATTACAGTATATGTGTTTGGAAACATGATAGTGTTACTGGGTAGTAAGGTATGCTGTCTCTAATATTGAATGTTAGCAATGTTAAATATCATATTTGATGACATCATACCTTTCTGGCCAGTAATATCATCAAGATTTTGAAACACAGACTGTATGATCTGATCAGGCTGTATCATTTCTAGTACTACACATTAAATCTTAGTTGATCCATGGATATCAATTAAATTTGTAGCGTTATAAAATTTGGTAATTAGTCATTTTTGATTTAGCGTAGTCGTAGGTCTATGATTTAATTAGACGTTGAAGATATTTGGCTTATCATATTTAGGAAATTCACCGTACAGTTATTGGGAAAAATTTAATTAAAAAAATATTGAAATATGTTTCAAATAGTTACTGTTACGGTTGATGTATCTCCAAAATTTGTTTCAAAAATAAAATTAAGAGTGAAAATCTGTCTTTATGTTATTCATTCAAAATTTATTCTTACTAGATTTTTTTTATCAAAACGTACTCAATTAACTGTCTAGATATGTTTGAAATGTCTAATAATAAAATAAATACCTAAAGTATGTTGTTATAAGACCCCACACATTTATGAATACATAGTATTTTATATATATGCACACATATGTATACTGAGAACAATGATATTGCAGATGACACTTTCACCAAAAGGACTAAAAATAAGGGTCTAGGACCGACAAATCCATGTCATAGTACAAAAGTTGGAATTTTTATAAAAAAATAAAATAAAATTGAAATATTGGTTGTGATACCTATAAACTTTAATGATACCTGAAAACACAAAAATATTATGACCTATTAAAATAAAATTCCTTATTAATAAAATCTGAAAGGGAATCCTGATAAACACAATAATTAAAATATTATGGCCTGTAATAAAATGGTATTAACAATAATCCATCAACACAGATTTTTGGTACCCCTATCTGTAAAAGGTCAAAATAAATAAGGTCGAGTAAATAAATAATAAAAATGTGTCTAAGATGATGAAGCATTTCATATCTCCAAAGAGACGTTGGAGACGTTACTCTTCGGCAGAATTCTCTGTTTCACGCATTATGTATAAGTTTCTGCAAATTTATCTTTGCCCAAATTTTAATATTATCCATTCACTTAGTCTATTTTAGACTAATGTTTACCTAGTTCCACCAACAGATCTTAGTTTTGATCAATTAAATCTAGCACTTCGGGGTTCGGTTTCCGATCATGACTTTTTTTAATTTATTTTTTTACAGTTAAAAATAAATAGCTTTATTATTTATATTATCCATCATTATTTAAAATCATACTTTGAAAAAAAAATGAGAAAAAAAGTTGTGAGGCAGCACTTCAAAAGTTTATGCCTCTCAGTATATTTACAACATACACATTCACATATATTCATATATACAATATATCTAAATGAGGTGATAGAAACCAGTATGGAAATCGGGGATGAAATAATTGTTTTGTCAAAACACTGTCTAGAATACATTTGATTTCATTATCAACTAATTGAATATAAATTACAGGCTAAAATCTGATGCGAACTCCACATAGTCTGTCTATAGTCGCTTTTATTTTTGGTATAGGTAAGGTGATTTAACACTAAATTTGGTGTATACGTATTAGTCAGGTTTCAATAAAATATATAGGACTACCGGAATTCTTTAGGCTAATAAATTAGGACTACCTGGAGTCAACTTTTAAATGACTCAATTATGGTTAAAGTCAAATCAACAATACTATGCCGTTTTTATAATCGTTTTTAAAATTTTAACTATTACACATAAGCTCTAGTCTATCAATAAATGAGTGGCTAAAAATTAATGAGTCATGCTTTCTGTGTATTTCTGTGTTTAGTTTGTTATGTAACTGCTCATGTAGGTATAGACCAAATAAACACCCTTCGAAGTATTATTCAACAACAATAATTAGTAATGTGCTGACCTATATTTTCTATTCATGGACTTTGTGACGGCTTTGTTACTCATTGAAATGGAATACCATGTGGAAAACACAAAAAAAGTGTGGCATACGAACTAAAATTGTCAATAGTATTAAAAAAACCGTACAAACTAACTCAGTAGAGTAATTCTCGAGGTGAAGACTTATTAGCTCAAAACTATACCGCTATGAAGGGGAAATTTAGAGGAACCAGGACCAGGTTGAAGAACTTGCAGTTACTAATCTGAGCATTAATACCCAGAAAATAATGACAATAAAGGTCAATGTGACCATTTCAGCTGAATTCATTTTCAATAAGGAAAATGTTACAGAAATGGAAGAATTCATGTATCTTGACAATGTGATTACACATGACAGAGAATCAACTGCTAATGGTAAAATGGCGATCCTCAAAGCAAATACTGCATTTATACAACTTTATTTGATATGAAACGACAGAGTATAAGATTAGCCTAAATAAAATCCAAGAAATGTTACAATCCAATTCTATTTATAGATTTAACCGAGAACATTCTGGTCCTCGACTGACTGTAAAAACTAAGCGATTCAGTTTTATCATGAAATAGGACTTTGTCACAATTATGCGGAGTGGTTAGAGACAGCAGCAAAAAGTTTGAAATGTGATTTGTAGAGCATAAAATTTTACATAATAAGACCAGTAATTTCTTTTAAAGCGTCTAGAAGTTAAGTCACAGGCACATGCAATTTCAATACATATTATATGTAAATTACGTATTGTAACTTAAATTTTAAACGCTCTAAACTCTGTTATTCTTACCGTAATAAATAATGTGAACTTCATACTCTTCAATTTGGTCTAAACTAACATTAAAATGTTATTTTATGCTGTAACTCTTTTGCGTACTGCTTTTGCAACAAGCTCTTAAACCATTCAGCACGTCAAATATTTAACTACAGAATTTCAAGATGAAAAATACATAATAAAAAAATCATTTTGTACTGTTTGTATAAATATTCTATTAGTGAATGTTCTCTGAATATTAGATACATTTTTAAATAAAAGCACTTTATACATGATATCATATATTATATCTCTTATTAATTTTTAAAGATCTAATTTAATTTCTCTTTGTAATTCATACAAGTTATTTGCACAATCTTGTAAGGCTTTCTTTTCGGCTTGAGATAAAGCTTGTTTTACTATATATAAAACACCATTCGAACCAAGTACAACTGGTAGGCTTAAATATACATCCTTGTCGACTCCATGTTTACATCCCTTGTAAAATAGAAAAATTTAATTAAATAATTTCTGATTTTACCTTTACCTTTTTTTTTTTAATTACATAGAATAACTTTCGGATGATCTATTTATAGCATCCTCTCTTTCCCTCTTATTTTGAAAACCATCAAAAATGACGGAGCTTTTAGCAATCGATTTAAAATGAAATGATCAGAGCAAATAAGAAAACTATGCTTTCTTTTGAGTTTAATATCACCCTCCCCTGTGAAATCAAGGAATGTAGTTTTCTTTTTATAAATATTAATACTCCTTGCCTTCTTATGGATACAACTTTTTGTAATTTATATTGCATAGAGGTAAATATCATAAATGTTAAAAAATGAATTCGATATTACTGTTACCGGATACTTCAGAGTATATAAATATAGCTTAGTTCTAATACTACCTTTATATAAGTAGAAACTGGAACGATTTCACGAGCATCATTTACAATAACAGAACAAATGTGAGCAACACTGAATCCAATTCCCCAATTCGCATATCCTTTTAGAGACATTATTTCATAAGTACTATTAATAACCTTTTCATGCAATTCATTCCATTTTTCAGGATCTTCGGTTGTACCAATTGATGGATTTATATCACATAAACGCACTCCCGATACATTTACACCGGACCAAACAGCAACTGAAAATAATAGTTTTGAAATTTTAAATTTCAATGTTGAAATGTCATTTAAAATCTATCAAAAATGAAAAAGACACTGTGTTCAAACACTCTTCTTTGTGGCGCGGCTGCCAAATTTCAAATTTTTTATTTTAAATCCCATTTATTTATTAATCTTAGTGTTACACAATGTACAAAGCAATGCACTGATTTTTATTTAACTAATATTATAAAGAGAAAACATTTGTATGTCTGTATTTTTGTATGTAACGAATAAAATTAAAACTGCTGAACAAATTAGAAAAATTCTTTCGCCGTTGAGAAGCTACACTATTCCCGAGTTACATAGTTTACTTTTTATACCTATATTTCCACGGAAACGGGGGATAAATCCGCGTGACGACTGCTAGTACTATATATAATATGGCAGAGTATATTAATTTTAGTCTAAAGTTTATAACGCTAATTACTCCATTAGACATAGAATCACCTAATTATTCCATTTCCGCATAGCTATTCATAATTTTGACGACATGCGCAAACCAAAAATTCATATTATTTATATAGATATAAGTATGGTCTTTATAGTTACAGAATCGTGGTAGGTTTACGAAGAAAACATTTACATGATTTGATATTAATCTGTAAAAACACCAAATTTGAACGAATGTTCCAACAATTATGTCTTTAATACATTTTAAATATTATTCAGATGAGATACATTTAATAAAGTTTTTTTAAGCTCTATGTATTTATCCGATGATTTAAAAAGAAATTCAAAAAAAATTTACCACTTGAATCGCCATTTTCACCAATAATCCAAGCATTCACACTGGTTGGTGCAACTTTTAGTCTTTGTGCGATTAAATAACGAAAACGTGCTGAGTCAAGATTACAACCGGATCCAATAACTCGATTCGATGGGAACTGTGTCAATTTCATTGTAACGTATGTCAATATATCACATGGATTACTAACAATTATAAAAATGCAATCTGGACTTGCTCTTGCTAACTGCGGAATAATACATTTATATATTTCAACATTACGTTGTATCAAACTTAAACGATTTTCTCCTTCTTTTTGCCGTGCACCAGCTGTCACTACAACAATGGTGGATCCAGCAGAAGTGCAATAATCTAAATAGAAACATAATTTATTTTTTTGTAATAATAATTGTTTAGTTTTGTTTATTACCTGATGATGATACAATTCTAGGAAATCCACGTGTAAATGGGCTTCCACCAGACAAATCCATAGCTTCACCTAGTGCTCGTTTGTCATTCATATCGATAATGCAAAGTTCCGAGCAAATTGGCTGAAAAATTCAAAGAAATATCAAACATGTGATTTGTTTTTTTGATTTCTGAATTTACTAAGTTAATTGATTAATTCGTTTAAAATCTGTGTTTCTCTCCAAAATTTCTTTAATCTCAGGTTTAATTAATCTAAGGGATTTTATAAGATATATGCCATTTTTACCAGTTTTATGTCTGTTTCTAACATCTTAAAAGTTATTGAATTCCATTATTAACACGGGAAAAAGTCTAATCTAAATTTCGTACAGGTATGTCTATCCAAAGTTATTAAAGTGTATTCGAAAATGTTGAACGAACGGTTATTCTTATTATTTGTAAAAACATGTTGATGAGCTAATTTTTTTGTAGGACTTGGGATCAAATAATGTGAATAGAGTTTAATTATTAACTGTTACTCTTTTTCCCCGATAATTTGTTATAAAACGTACATAAAATGTTTATATTAATAGTTAGCAGGCCTTTGAACTTTCTCAAACATATATATATATACAATATAACTACATATAGACAGTATATACACACAACATTATAAACAACAAACACGCCACATGATGCAATATGGTTATGGGGACATAAGAAGCCTGTAATATATTGTCCCTAGCGCCTTTTAAAAAAGTCTAATGTACACATTATAGTTACATTGTTCTGACATTGGAAGTTAAGATTTTTATTTTGTAAAAAAAATCATTTACTTTATCGTAACATGTTTTCGTGTAAGTTACATTCCATTTACTGCTAACTGAAGACACTACAACTAGTAGTTTATTTATTTAAGTCAATACAGACAAAACAATTTTACAAAAAAAATATCTTTAATTTTTTTTTTTAAAACATTAAAAATTGTAACTATAAAACTCACAACACAAAGGTATTTTAACAAGTATACTAGTCGGGATGTTTTTAAGACAATTATTTTTGTGAACAATATTGCAAAAAATTCTATACAGTTAAGGTCGATTAAAATGTCTTTAATAGTGGTACATGAAGTGAAAACTGTACATAATGTTTAATCATACTCGTTCATTTATGTCAAATTTGATAAATTTTGAAAATTAGTTTCGAATATAAAGAAGTTCGTAGGTATGACGCTAAAATGTTGATAAAGTAATATTTCTGTAGATATACAAAATACTATACCAGTGTGCATTTATTTAATTTTAGGAAGTATAAAGGATAATCAATTATTTTTGGGATATATCTTTTGTGAGAGTACCTACTTCCACAATTCGTTATGCCTTGGTATCTATTAGCATATCATATATTTAATTATATATATTTATAAATATATTTCAAAGTTTAGTTACGATTATTAGTTCTTAGTTATAATTATACTCTAATCGAATTTCCTAGTCCGTTGTATGTAAACAAATCATTCACGTGAACAGTTGTATTCTTCATTTTGATTGACAATTTTAGAGATTATTTAATAATTTTTAAATAATAGTTCACTGTTATTTATAGTACGAACTACGACACATTACGTATTATATATTTATAATATAACAGGCAGCGACAGATATCGGTAGTACGCTTTTTTACATAAAATTTAATTTTTGGTATTTGCTCTTTAAAATTTTCTCTAAATTGTTCACCGTGTTTTTCAAAACAAAACGGTTACCATGATATCATGGTATCAATGGTGTAACTCGACTATTATATCTGTCCTTCAGTGTAAGCACTTGATTATTTGGTATTTTAATTAAGTGCAAAGTATTGTTATATCTTTTATTATTTGAAGATTTTATATATTTGTTTTTACAAAAGAACAATAGAAATTTTCTTTTTTAATTTATTGTGATTGAAATTATTATCATCAAATGCTTGTAAAGAAATATTCAACAAAAATTAATTAAAAACATATGCTGTGTCGTTTCTATAACTAGCGTATGTAAACACGCGTGACGAACATTTAACTCATTAAAAAAATGTGGCATATGCTTCAAATGATTCTATCTTATATCCGAACTGTAATTGATATTTCAAATATTCAAAATATCAATTTTGCATTCTACTAGAGTTTCTATACGCGAAATGTTATTGAAAAGCGTACAAGGTGCTTTCTTATTATCTCTTTCCTCTTTTTAACACAAAAGTATACAGATCGTGGATACTTTAGCAGTAATATATATCTATTGAATAGCTTTAGTTCAAAAGTAAAATATTAGTTTTCATATTTTAATTACCTGCGAGACAATTGAAAAAACACAGGCCATTCCAACTTGTCCACATCCAACTATCGTTATCTTAACATTTTTTGTTTTTGCATCTTCGGGACACATTGGAGTTAAAATTGCTTTTGTTGTTTGCATTTTATTCATGTTGTCTGAAAAATACAAAATAATAATTTATTAAATAATTACATGGATAATTGAAGTAAAAATTAATTTTTAAAATTTTATATCCAACTAGAACTTATTTATCTAAAATTATTCGTTCATGTATTTGACACAAAGTTCGTTCTCTGAGCTTTGTATCATATTATTAAATAAAAGTAGGTATACAAAAGATAGGACCGTAATTTGCATTTGGATTTGTACTAAGAATATTCAAATATTGAGAATCCGGATGTTGCAGAATAAAATATTGCCTCAAGTTCGAAAAACAGTCATAAAAAACAAAAAATTCATGAGGATAAAAGAAGAAAAAACTATATATTATGAAAATATAACTGACTTTACCAAATACGTTTTGAGGTCCTATTTTCTTATTCGATTTTAATTTTTTCTTTTCTGACATCTCTTCAGAATAATGTAAATTTAAATACAATTAAAGCAAAAAGTGAAAAAAGATGTCATTTTCGAGCGCTCTATCTAAGGTAACAAAATCGCTTGGTGAAATAAGACTATTCTGAACTCTTATTATTATTTTCCTCAAATTTATAAATGTTCGTTTAATAATCTCGTAAGTAAAATGAATCTAGTCATTGATGCAAATTAAATATTTTCCAATGGAGAATAGTTTAAGTCGTTATTCATGCTGTATACATAGGGTATACCAAAATATCGTGAGAGATATTTATTATAATGATATAATCTTTATAGATTCATCCTAAACCATTTCATTGTGTATACCTATGTATTCACTTTTTATCAATATTTAGAAATAATGCATGTAAATATTGAATTAATTATAAATCTATTTACTATTGTATAACAATACTCTATAAAAGATTATAATCTTTTTGATTTGAATTGAATTGAATAGTATTAATAATCTATTTATAATAATAAAATAAAATATACATATTTGTAGGCATTATATTATGTTACCATAAAGTTGCATACAATAAAGATGGCAAGTCAAAGTTGTATTCTATAATGCATGCAAGTTAAATATACAACAAAAATAGGTCATGCTTCATGGTTATACAATATTTGTTACTGTTTAGGTCCGAAATTATAATAAAATTCAACCAAATATTTTATGAAACAGCGCTCGGAATCAATTCCGTGATTTCTCAATCTTTTTTTTTTGTCAATCTCTTTGTTACAAGTTTTATGGATGATTCTACGATAAGCGGTCATTTGCTATACACAAATTTTTGAATGTTGATGGAATTTATATAACATTTTTCGTCACAATCAACACATTTGTGTATATTAGCATTTTTTATCTTATATTTTCAAGGAAATTGTATATGAGTGTATATAACCGCCGTAGACCTCGATAGGACCTCTTATCGTAGATTTAGCTATAGAATCACTAATAATAAAGAACGTCCATATTTTGGCTATTTTTAAATATTTTTAAAAATAACTTCAAATTTATGTTCGTAAAATAAAGATGCTTCAATTAAAATAATAAATAAAATTTATGCATCTTCCCTATGTGCATCTTTGCTAGAGAGGAATGTCTTTTCGTATTTGTAATACAAAATTTGAGAAGGTTGTGTTCAATTTTGAACTTTGTTGTTATGAACTTGTATATTTCCAGCTGAAAATGATTCCGTAGCACTATTGAAAGGCTTGCATATTCGTTTTGCCAAAGTAGTTTTGTTATTATATTTATAAATAAATTATCTGCACATAATGATATCGGGAACATTTTCATCGTCTATCTCGCAAGTAAAACGTTGACGTCTTAAAACTTCCACAACGTTTAACATTGTCAAGCTTTATAATAACCACATTTTGCATAAAAGTGTACAAAACATTTATATGTTTAACACTTTTAATTTATTGGATGTAAAAAAAGATTTAGTTTTGTTTATACTATGACACATAATACTGCAGCCAGTCTGCAGTAGATTTAAATAACACACAATCTTTGCATTCAAATGTACAAAAAACACTCCATTATTATTTAGATTGTGAAAAATATATTATTTTAAATAACCAACAGTCTTTAATATAATAAAGTTTGTTTTTTGACCGACATGAAATAATTTTATTAACGATTAACTGCTTAGAAAGATTTCAATAAATCGAAAGTAAATACGTAAATGATATTAAACAGTAATTCACAATTTGCTGTAAGCGGTGGAAATGTGTTTTAAAATGTAAGTACAATAAGATGCCATTCTGTTTTAACAAGTTTCGGGGCAAAGTAAACCCCATAAACGTATTGCCAATCAGTAAGCAGATTAGCCATTTTAGTAAAATCATAAATTGCTCAATACACCCTGATATCTTTAGGTCCAGCAAAGACCTGAAGCGGGTTTCCAATGTTAGCTCTAGTTCAAAACTGTTTTGGCTAGAATTTGAAGAACTTTCGAAAGACTAAAGAAGGATTATACGGCAACTTTAAAATGTAATGTATAAAAAACCTTATTCGGTTCGGACCGGTTTATTAGGACTTATACGCGATTAGCACGGTTTATTAGTACTCATACTATTGTTACTTTATTTATCACAAACAAGTAAAATAAAATATATACACACGCACGTACATTAAAAAAATAACAAAATTAAAGAATGAAGATGAAAAAGAAGAGAAGAGTTGTCGATATCAAATGTGTTGATTTCTTAGCAATTATCTCGGTGTGCAATTGCAGTCATGAATCAAAGATGTCCAAACTGTCAGGGTGAAGTTATGTACACTTTTATTATATTATACTTTTGTATATATAGAGATACTTGACTGCTGATGATGCTGTTTCATGTGTATATTAGTTCAGCGGCCAGATAGAATTGCAGAGTAATTTGCGATATCAAGATTTTCAATTTAGGTTTAAAATAGAAAATATTATATTTTTGTGTGTGAAAATATACTATGTGTTAATGATTAATTGCTGTGAGGAAAAATTTTAACCATGGCATAGCTTAAACTAAACTTAATTAGCATGGGCTTGCAAAATAACTATAATAGAACAGTTGACAAAATGTTTTAAACAAAAGATTAACGTGAAATCATTAGAATTTTTTGGGCAATCAAAAGTTTGATTTTATCCAGAAGCTTTACTGCAAAAATTGGCCGTAATATCAATAGTTTGGTGAATTTTTATAAAACCTTCGATGCGATATCGCTATCATACACACAGTCTTTCACATAGACACACTTTTTTGTTTAGATTCAAGGGAGTTCAAAACATGTTTTTCCGTTGAATACTCGATATCGAAATTTTAACAGAATGACTTCCATTTAATAGTAGTAAAAGAAACGCATGCATATGTGGTGCTTCCGCAATGTGCTTGGATGTGTGTACCCAGCTTTACCGTCATTGAAATTAGAAATTTGTGTAAAATAAGTTAAAATTGGCTAAAACACAACTGGCTAAATTACCAACTATTCATTTAGTAGATAATTGAATAATAAGTTATTAATTTTTTTTACTGATGGTTTTATATGTCTAAATATTATTGTAAAATCAATAGATTAGTAACTCAAAAATTTATATTTTTCAGTCTATAAAAATATAAATGGTCCCTTTAAAGCATTTATTATTATTATTATTATTATTTATTTACAGACGGATAAGGCACAAAAAACATATTATATTTCATATCACAATGCTGAAAATACGATAAAATCTTTGGATAGAAAAAGTGAAAGATTTTGTTTGAGCAAATCAATATATTAAAGAAAAATAAATAAATACTTATGCGCATTTCGGAGTAACACCTTGCTACCATTCTACATAAGTTTATAAAAGCAAACTAAACGAACCAGCCTTCTTTAGTTATCAAGAAATATAAATATAATAAGTAAAAGAAGTATTTTATTATTTTTTATTATTTTATATTTAATTTATTAAAACAGTTCCAACAAAATCCAATCATTATCATATATACTAATTATTAGTGGTGGTGGTTCGTTATAGTAGTTATATTATTATTTTGTAAACGAGTATTAATTATTATTTTATAATACTTTTATTTATGTATCCACAATATACATAATATACAGTTATGGACAAAAGTCTACAAATAATTCTGTCAAAAACTAAAAAATAAGGTTGTCACATCTTGTCTCCTTGTCACATCTTGCTACCCTTTTCACAAACTCAACCATAGAAATCATAGTTAAAATTTAAACAATTTTAAATTATCTAAATCATAAAGACGGCGAGAAGATTTGATCGACCGATTGATTTTTTGTAGGTACACTGTTGTCTCAAACTAGCTTAATGGACTCTTATGGGTGTAAACATGATAATTCAATATAAGTTTATTGCAGATTTAGTGCATTTGCCATTTAAAATGTATACAACATCTTAGTTACTGATTAGTGTTGTGATGAAAATTGCGATGTATTGTTTAAAGATCCAGGATTGTTATAAAATGTGTTGGGTTTATCCAGACGATGAGTTTCGTAGTCCTTCTAGGAAGTGTTTTCTGGTAAAAAGTATATTTTGAAAAAACGTATTTTTTAAACGATTAATTTTCAATTAATAAAATATTTTGTTGCTTAATTTTGTAACATTTGGTATATGAATAATAATATAATATTCAGATGAAATATAACCTTTGAAAATATTTCTTTAAATGCAAACAATACATTCAAGTGCATGTCATGAGTTTTTTTTTTTCAAATAAAGATTAAGAAGGTGTGTCGTAATATACCTCATATGTCCATAAATAATTAGCGCGTTGTATTTAGTTTCATACGGGTATCTTATGTTAAGCTAAATCGTATGGTTCTTGATGCTAATTGAAAGCTTTTTTTTACTTAGAAAATATTTACGATACTAAAAAGGTACAAATATATATAAAAAAATCAGTCAAAGCACTCTAGAGGTAGGTACCAAGAAGCGAACTTCAGTAATATTCCCAAATATGAATGAATTCAGATTATGACGTTATGATTTGCTTAGCTTCGCATAACAAGATATAAATAAGAAATCTAAAAACCATTTTATACTTTTTGTTTCAAATATTAAATTATTTTTTTAAAAATAAACGGAGGATTTATAAATTAAGGCATGTGTTGTTATCGAAATTTTGGAAGCTGAGCATTATATACTCTAAACAGGTCTTGGGATTCTCCACGTAAAAAAATTATAAAAATTTTATTTTATTATACAACTTAATTTACTTCTTCAAAATCGTATTAAATATGAAAAAATTCTCATTATGTACAAAACTTCATACAGATTCCATTTTATTGTTTTCGATTTCTGAATTTTTCGGAATCTACCTTGGTTTTTTAAATTTATTACGATTATTGAAACCACCGGTAACCGATAAAAATTGATAAATACATTCTTGAAATGTAAACGACTTTTAGAGAAAATTGTAGTTTGTTGCAAATATCTCTTGTATGATTTTAATGGATTTTACAGTGGCAGTGAGTACAAAAAACTTTTATTTCATCGAATATTATTCTAGAAAAAATTTTGAATTGTCAAGCGAAGTCATGTCTAGTAAACAAAACAGGTATTTCAAAAGAAGAAATATATACGTCGATCGCTTAATTTACTCTCGTTTGGATATAAATACCGAAACAAAATATATTTGCAATTTGGACATTTTTTAAATAAGTATATTCACAATCATATATGTCCAATATATGTATTTTACAGCTAGATATCGTGGTTTATTTACCAAGCCGTCTTATAGGAGTGTTTTGGTATGGTATAGTAAACGAATATCTACGTTTTTTCTTTGAACATTGAAAAACGATATCACTATTTTTTATTCAACTTTATTTATTTCAATTTACATAAAATATTGGTATCTACTTCCAATTGATATAAATTGTAGCAAATTGTGAAAAAAATGATTAAAATGCAGGATTTTATTTATAATAAAAATTTCAAATGATGTTTAAGGTCTGCCACGAATAAATGATATATAATATGGTTAGTCAAGTAGTTTTTCAAACTTTTAAATGATGAAACCCAGTTATAGTGAATGGATATGCAATATTTTTACTAAATTCCCAATGCTTTATTAAAAAAAGTTTACCTATTAAAAATTTCTGGAATTTAGAAAATTGAGTGGAGTTGCATCACATCGTCTATATGGGTTGTACGTCACTCAAGTCATATCGCACTAACGGCCCTGATTTCCATATTATTAATAAATACAATCTCAGTTATTTTGAAAACAAACATGTGTTTATTCAATTTTTTTTCTTTTATAATAGTTACTTGATAATTTTATTTCCTGTAGGATATTCCGTCTGTAAGATATAGATTTGTAAAATACTCTCATTTTGAGAAGGAACTAGAAGGGCTGTCACAACAGAGTACCAAAATTGTGAAATATTTGACACTTAGTGTTTTTTGTATGATTGAAATTCGAATTTGTATGTAACTCATTA
This sequence comes from Chrysopa pallens, assembly GCA_020423425.1. Classification (NCBI taxonomy): domain Eukaryota; kingdom Metazoa; phylum Arthropoda; class Insecta; order Neuroptera; family Chrysopidae; genus Chrysopa; species Chrysopa pallens. The sequence goes on from CM035593.1 coordinate 89,623,385, forward strand.
AGTAAAGATTTTATTAAAATATCTTCAAATTTGTTTAAAGACAGAAAAATTTCGTGGTATGTTAATGTTAAATAATTATGAACTTCTGGAATAAAATAACAAAAATAAAAACAACAAATTTATCTAATAATAATTATCATATTATTAATAATATGAAAAAAAATTATAAATTATTTATTTAAAGGAAAAAAAAAATGTTTGAGTATTTAATAAATACATTTTGGTTATGTTTAACACACATAAAATACAACATACATTAAAAAGAAAAAACCTAAAATGCCGCTTATAAAATTTATGGCACATTGAATTCCACTATACTATACCCGATAATCAAGATACATAATTCATTGAAATATCTATGACATACACGCATATATCACACCCCGACCAAAGATTGGTCAGCTAGTGTTTATTATACGTGAAGCAACCTATGTGTTGTGCTTAAACGTTGCGTTGGCTCTATCCATACTGGAGTTGTATACAATTTTTTTTTTTAACCTTATAAAAAAAAAAAACATGTATTTTTACTGACTTAACCGCATACCAAATCTACAACTTTATTATAAAAGCTAAATAAATAAAAAATCGTTTTGGAAAATAAACGAATATTTATTTACACAATGCATTATCAAATAGTTTTATCATAATATTTTATCAGTTTTGGAGAAAGAGTATGACGAATTTTATAAATATGTCGTATTATTAACTAAAAAAAGAAAAAGAAAAATTCATTGTTGGAAGAAGAAGTCACACAGTGCGGCAGAAAGGGACTTCTTAATTTAATACCATAAAATAAGGAGAGTTAAGTCGAATACAAGCCAAAATAAAGACATCTTTTATAATGATAATCTTGGACTTAAATGTCGACACAAAAAATAAAAATTTTTGAAAACAAAGCAAAAATTTTTTTTTTAAATCTGGAATAACTTTTTTTCAACTTAAGATAGATTAAGAAATTAATATTCCAAATAAAAAAGTATATGATAGTAAAGAACATATTTTTGATGCAGTTTTTGTTTTTTTACTCAAACTATATAAATAATGTTAAATTCATAATTAATTACCTAGTTTTATTTTTTATGGAAAACAAATTGTGCAAAAACTATAACACAACATATTTTTAATAAATATTTAAATAAATTAAAATATTTATAAAACATTTAAATTATATGCACTGATACTTACTTACAAAGTCTTACTTGGTGGTTCGAAAATTTTTTATTACAATTTATATACCTATCTTATTAAACCAATACATTTACATAGTACTTGGATCATTATGTACGTGTGGTTCATATTCAGAGCCGCTGCCAAAGAAATTTATATAAAACTAAGTGTTTAAAACGATTCCAAAGATTCGATTAATTTTTTTAAGAAATTCTGCGGTAAATATATGATTAGCTTTATTTATTTTAATTTTAAAAACAAGTGAATATAACAACTAACAGAGTTAATTGTTTAGATTCTCGACATATGACTGATATCATTGTTTGGACTATTATATATATATATATATATATATATATATATATATATATATATATATATATATATATATATATATATATATATATATATATATATATATATATATATATATATATATATATATATATATATATATATATATATATATATATATATACATGTATTGTAATTACAAATATGTGATAATTAGTGGGAACACAAACTCATTTTTATGAAAAAAGGTTTTTAACAAAATATTTTATTTGTTAGTTTAAAAAAAATAATGAAGTATCAAGTATCAATTGGGTGAAGGGTCAAGTATCTATTGGACCCAATGACACGATTTTGCTCATTCACGAACTGAAACTCACTTTTTATGTTTAGAATACGTCACCAAAATACGTTAGCTCCTTATCTCGTTTTGTTTTTGATGTACCTAGATGACGAACTGGCGGATGGACGCATAACCAAAATGGACTAATTAGGTGTTTCTCTCTACCTCTAATAAATTTTTGAATATACGATACTGTGTACATTATTATTATATACACAAGTATACAAATAATAATGTAATTTTATGTATATGTATGTACACAGATGAAGTACAATCTACGTTGCTCATGATCTTGAATTACTAGACCAACACATTTCTGAATTATTCTCTATAATTTTTTTTCAATAAATTTTTCCTTCAGTTTATAAAACTACCCGAGATATTACAAATTTTGCATTATAGTTACGTACACGATAATAATAACCATGTTTTTTAGATTCTATAGGTTTGGTATATATTTATAGGCAGGAATAGATTTAAGAGAGGATTTTTCCTTCCATGGCCAATTTTCATGGTAGCGTGTTCTCATATGAATGCACCATACTGATTAATTGTACTGAAATCGTCGTCTTAAAGAGCAAAGCACGTAGTATACACAGAAATATATTTATTCTGTTTATATTACTATATATTTGTCTTTCACCTGTAATTACTACAAACATAAAATTTCTTCTGCAAACATTAACATACGTACTATGTCAGAGTAAATTAATTTTGGTCTAAAGTTTGTAACGCTAGAAAATATTGACAAACAAAATTATGGTATAGGTGTTCATTGAAATACCTAATTAGTCCATTTCCGGTTGTCTGTCCGTCCGTCAACAAGATAGATCAAAAACAAAAAGAGATAATGAGCTAAAATTTCGGAGACGTATTCTAAACATAAAAAGTGAGATGAAGTTCGTAAATTGGACTAATGGATCAAATAGATCCTTGTCCTAACTTTTAAACTCTAAAAGATAGAAGAAGAGTTCAAATACAAAACAGGTTTTTTTTTTTTGTGAGAAAAACAACATTTTTTTGTAAAATGTTAGGATACGCCAAAATTTAAGCTTAAATTTAGAAATTTATCACATATTGGTAATTACAATACATATTATTATTATACAAGTATATATCATTGTATAGACTGGATATTTATTATATTTTATGAATTCTAATTAAAAATAGTCCAAACAATGATATTCAATCATGCGTCGAGTATCTTAACAATTAACTCTGTTGGTTGTTATCTTCACATGTTGATTTTTAAGTTTCGAATTGAAAACAATAACTTTTTATCAACAAGTTAATAAATACACATTATACACAGTGCAATAGAAGATAATGACTTTATTCATGATAATTTTTTTTACGAATAATAATATTACTTAACCTATCTGTGTTGTGTACCATCATCATCGTCCCGTGTGCAGTAGGTAAGCAAATCATACCCAAAGGTATATATATATATACGAGAAGTAAGTATATATAATATTACATCTAGGTGTATATAAAGCGATGATTATATATATTTTGTATCAGGAGTAGTTCAGTAAATTATACACAAAAGTATAATTTTTTATAAATATATTTTTATCTTTATATTTGCGTACCAAAAATTAAATGATAGTTTTAATAGGTATTTGTAAAAAAAGGATATGAATTGATTCAAGCCTTTATATTTTCTTCATTTTTGGATGTAATTCAATCCAAAAATAATTTACTAATATTTTGAACTACATTTTTTCTACAATTTGGAGTACCTAGAGAATATGTCTATAATAGGCTATCGTTGTCTAGGAATCGATACTTCAAAGCAGCCTGTAGCAATGAAAACGTTTAAAATATAAAGTGGACTCTCATTAGATTCAAGAAACCAAAAACCTTCAAAAAATTAATTCACTTTCATTAATTTCGTATATATTGATTTTGAGCAGGATAATTTGAATATTCGCCTTTATTTGATGTGAATCTCACCAGGACCAAAAGTTAACTACGTTTACTATAGTCGAAAACTCAGCAAACTGAGCTACCGTGGTCGACGAAAGAAAGAATTGTGTTCGCTCTCAAAAATAACCTGCATTCACATAGCTTGAGCAATTAGAACTACAGCACCCGGTATTAAAATAAGCACAAATAATGTACTAAGAATAGTTTACAGTAAATATATATAGTGTAGAACAATAACTGAAGACGAGGCAAGATTTAAGTCTGACTACATGCAAAGTAGTCAACTACTTTTTATTTAAACCAAAATAATTTGTAAATTAAGAAATTATTTGAAGCAAATGTTTAAAAATTGTGGTAAATGTTACCCATATATTAAGCGGGTAACATAGTACACATGTTCATGTTCCAATTTTGTGTTATTAAAAGATCTGTGGTGTACATTTTGTCAAATTTAAGTACCGAACGTCTCCTGTTTTTGTAAATTGTAATTGTATTACTATTACATGTGTCGAGTATCTAATCAATTAACTCTGATAGTTGTTATCTTCACTTTAAAAATATTTTTTATAGCTATGGATGAGTTTTTATTCATAGTCTTTACCCAATTTATTTTCTTTTTATAAAAACAATTCTAATAGTCGATTTAGAATTTAAAATTTGCAACACAATACAAATATTTTATTCTTGGTACCGTTCGTATTATACAGTAAAAACACGGAACTTATCTTCACTAGCATTATTTTCGTGCTGTTACGACGAAGACTTATTTTTGAAAACATTTTCAAAGTTTTAAATTGTTGCGTAATAATTATTTTAGACACAATTTTTTGATCAATAAAAAAATTGCCGACCAAGGTTGAGGGTAAAGAATTTTAACACTTCACAATTTCTTGTGACCACTTGATGATATACTTTGAAAATACTAAATACAATTCTAATATAAATTTTTGTGAGGTAAACAGTATAGTGATGACACCCTATTGCAACATATAAGTATTTTTTTTTTGATACGTTTTTGTGTTGGTGTGTTAAAAAGCGGTTGTTCTCATCAATTACACATAATAATAGTGTGCAGAGAAGATCTTTCACCAAACAGCAGGGTCTGATGATTATACAAGACGTAAACAGTTCATATAATATTTTATATGTAACGAAACTAAAAAAACTAAAAAAAGAAACTTGTTCTGTTGCAGATAATGTGTGGATGACGAGGAACATATTACCTGAATTTATGTAGACTGAAGTAGTTTGGTCGATAGAAAAAAAAAAGAGTATTAAAGGGTTTGTTTAGGTAGGGGCACATTAACTAACTGAATTGGTTTTTTTCTTTTAACATAAAGATGTTTTCGTAAATGTTTTACGTGTCTGTTATCAGTTAATAATTACAAATTATTATAATATCCGATGGCAGTAATCCGTACCAAACCATTCTGCATATATCCTAATAGGTTATGTTACATTAGATCCAGAGCACAGTTAGAATTTCTTATAAGACATCATTATAAGACATCATTCTGAAAATGTGGACCTATCTGTGCGGAGGAATAAGAAGACTTTTTACATTGTCGTACGGCACGCGAAGTGTACCGATATGACGAATAGATTTTTTTATATGAAAATCTGGTTTGTTTGGGTAAAAAGTTGTCTGATATATGGAAATAATTTTTTATACGTATTTCTTTAGAACATCAGATTTCCCGTCCGAAATTGTCATAAGTATATCTTATGATATCCTTCTGGTCTATATCTCTTGGTATTCTAATATAAAATTATTGAGGGTACAGAGTCGAAAAATTGACATTTAAATTGAAAAGCTTTTAAAAAACAAATGGAAAATAAATGTGTTAACGTACATGAAAAATTCCTTATAAAATTGAGATGAAGATAAATAAATTCTAAAAAACAGTTTGATAAACAAAATGAAATTTAATGAATACTTACATTCTATAGCTTAAAAAAATTATTGATTAAATAATTTGTGTACGCATCTTATTTAAAGAAAATAAAGAAGAATTCAAAGAAATTGTATCATGAAGGCCACATAACTGGAAAAGTAAGGGATTTCTAATTTGTTGGATAAATCAGTAACTGTTCAAAAATCCTCTGATTTTTCCATAAGTTAAGGAATTTGGCCAAAGAACAATAAAATCGATAAATTATAAAATAAGTAAAATGTTTTACTTGATAAATATGAATAAAAATGAAAATTTAATATTATAAATCTCATTTAACTACAGAAATAACTACAAAAAAATGTTAAAACTTTCTCAGAAAATTCTCAATTTTGCTCCAAAAGTGAATGATAAAGGAAAAAAGTTTGAATATATTTTTATTCCGAAACAACATGCTTAAAGTTAAATTTACTACAGAATAATAACGGCTTCACTCAAGTTTGTTACTTCTCCATTATTATTTTTTTTTTAAATCATAAATTATTCATTTTGGATAGTTTTCATCCTTTTTGTATCAAATAAGTTATAATTATTATGTGTTTACTCTTCAATAAGCAGCGAGCAGCCAGCCAGTGTGAAAGGTAATATAATAATTCTCAGCTTATTATTATTTACGAGATGCCATGTTTTATTTTTTTGGGGCGTTTATCATTATTCAAATTGATGAACTGTTTTATGAAATTTAATAATTTTTTTAAGAATTTCTCAGATAGTAATAAAAAATCATTACAATAGAAAATTAGAATCATACATAGTTCTTTCATATGATTAACGGTAAAAATATATTTTTGCATTTAAAATAATATTTAAGAATTAATTTTTTTTATATTAGGATTTTGATTGAATCACTAGACTTATTCATAAATCCGTTAAACATATTAATGAAAATAATAATAAAGTGAAATGATAGTGTGAATAAATAAATTGTTCACGAATTATTGGCTTTCAAGTGAAAATAAAGTCTTGACCACTATATCCTCGGAACGGTAATTGATGAATGAAATGTTCTAGAATCGGGCCATCCTGAATAGCTCGACTATTATTTAATATGAATTTGTAATTATTCGTTCATTAGTTGTAGATTATTACGCTTTCGTTTGAATGAGTATCATAGACTGACGGACACGGCACGATAATAACTCAGTAAATTCCAAAATGTCGACATATACAAACATTTTTGAAATCGAACTAATGAAATTGATTTTTTTCAACTCAGGAAACAAATCCTCCCGAACTGGGAAGTTACAACTAAGTTGAAAACCACTATTATTTTATATAATTTAAAAAAAAAAAAATAGAATTTTTTGTAATAATAGAAATCGATCGATGATCATAATTGATAATAAAACTTTGGACAATAATAATACACACAATACAATAAATATATACAATCATATAATTTAATAAAAATAATTAAAATAATGGAGATTATAGATCTTTGTTGAGTAGCAAAGTTGTTCGCGTTGCTATTCAAACAATCAAATCATTAATTTTCCATGGTTCAATAGATAATAATGGATGTTTAGAGAGTGAACCACCATCCAATGTAAATATGGCGTATACACCCATAATATTATATACAGAGTGCACAGAATTTATGATATATTTTATTTAATAGAATAATATTAGTTTTCTATATATTCAAAATCTTTCGTTACATATGCCGACCGAGAATATATTATGATTTTCCAAATATTTTATTTATATTTTATTCCTTGTTGCAAATATTCAGACAATACGTTTTCTCTTCTTCGAAGTTAATAAATAGCTCAAATGTCCTCAGGAAATCATATCATTGATAAATATGCTTCTAAAAATTTGTATATGACTTTATTATGATTAGAGCAACAAATTTTTTCACTAGAAAATTTTTGAAAAGTATTTTATTTTCTGAGCACGTCAAAAATTTGATTGCCTCCAAATCCATGAAATTGATGGGATGTGTTTGTTTTTTGTTAATTGTCATAGAAAGATCTATAAAAAACCAATGCAAAAACCCTTTTGTCCAACATGTGATAAAACGAGAAATAAATCATATGATATGCTTATGACCAGCCAACCTATAAATAAGACATTTAAGATTTTTTTGAGATTCATGATTTTTAATTTTGTTTTCATCTGATAATCTTAACAATATTTTTTGAATGCATACTTTTCCCCTGAAAGTAAAAATAAAACATGAAGGCATCGGGTTAAAACCTGGACGGAAAATTAATTAATCTCTAATATGAAAAAAAATCTGAATTTATTTTTAAATTGTTGTATTTAACGCTGTCGATATTTGTTGCGAATTCTTTTCAGTTCATTATTTTCTTACGTAGCTATTCTTAGGATAAAAAAAATACATTTTGGGGTCTTCAATATTCTGTAGTATTTTGCCAGAATTTAACCATAATAAAGGCTTTTTTTTTAAAAAAAAAATTTCACAATTTTTAAACAAGTTATATCAAACTAATGACATTATGTCCAGTGTCCACAAAATGATTTCTAAAGTGAATAGGTATTACCCATTCAAAATTCCTATAAAAAAAACCAAATCCTATTATTTTTATTAAATTATTTAATGCTACTGTTTCTTCTTTTAACGAATCCCTGTACAGCTTTGTGTGTTGTTGAATGTTAAATAAACCAACAAAGAACAAATAACAATTCACCGCTCAATATTATTTACTTCTGGTTATTATATTTCACAAAGTTTGTTTTTCTATATTTATTATAAATTTATATCAATTCAATTCACACACAGTAAATATAAATACAAATATTTATAAAATACCTACGTGTGTTTCTATTCGATATGATTTATTGCATGCAATTGAATAATATCTATCAACATTAATCTATATCAATTGTTTTTGAGATGTTAAGAAAACATTTAACAAAGAAATTAAATTGAAATTATCTATAAATTAATTAATTTATTTTTTATTACTTATTATAATTCTTTGAGGCTCATATAAAAATGTGATGAAAAGGATGTTATATTTGTTTTCAAGGTATTTGTAGTACACTGATTTTTTATGCTTCTTAAAATATCTGAAATGATCGATGTTTACTCCGGTGAGTATTAAAGCTTTCTGGAACATTTTGTCATGTCATTCAAAATGACATAAATTTAATGTTTTGTATTTATTTTCGATCTTATTGGTATTATTTATTCTTTTTACTCTATTCTTGAAAACTTCATGTTTTGACAGTTAAAATAAGTAGCATTGATTAAAATTTTAAAACATTCAAAACATAATCTGTATTAGAAATTTCATAAGCAAAACATCAACTTTGGTAACGTTCTTAATAGTTTAATAGGAAAAGTCCATTTTTCTTAAAAGAGGAGGAAAATGAGGAAATATAGAAGAAGATAATGATGTTGGAAAACTTTTTTTAATAAAAGAACAAAAGTTAACAAAAATTATTTGCCCTTATGAGTGAGTTTGCTTTTTGCCATATGTATTAGTAAAGACGATAGCGAGTAATATAAAAACAAGGCGGTAGTATACAATATATGATTTGCATGATTGTAATCAACAATATTGAGGAAGTAAGATATGCATGTAAATGTCTACCATCATAATAATATCATTGATTATTTATTAAATAAGTTATTTATTATGTAACTATATAATGTAATATAACATATTTATTTATAGATTATAATGTAAATAAAAATATAAATAAATTTTTCAAATTTTATTAAATTGGATTTACATTTATAATCGTATATTTTATAAATAGTTGTGTATATGGAGCGTAGACATTATTCAGTCGAAAAATAAAAAAACTTTTTAACATAAATGAACCACCTTCAAAATAGTTAACTATAAAGTAAAAAATATTTGTAAAATTTCCCTTGTGATCAATTATATTTCTCAGACGACGCCAACCAATCAAGTTTTATCTCAGGATAAGATTGACACCGACTTGGAAAGGTAATTAGACACAAGGAAAATTTTTTAATTATTCTTACTTTTTAGTTCATTTTTTGAAGACAATTCTTTTTGTTTAAAAACTTTTTATTTTTTACGTTTGAGTGTCGCATACAACCACGAAAAATTTTGCTTTTTGGATGAAATTTAATACCTAAAAATTGTTTTTGCCCATTCTCTCACCTTGGAACATCAGATCCTTATCATAGTACTACCTACTCGTGGAATTTTTCTGACGAAGTTCCCCGCGAATTTGCATAACCAAATTAAAATGGGATTTCATCTTCCAAAAATTATCAAAATCGGCTCACACAGTCGAAATTTTTGAGATAACAAACATTAAAAAAAAAACAGTTGTAATTATTTTTTTGAAGTCGGGTTATAAAGACACACGAATCTGCCATGGCGGGAAATGTCTACAATTTGCGTTTTTTATTAGCCAGTATTTCTGTAAACATAAAACTGTTTTCTTTGCTAAATGCTTATAAGATAGATAAACATTTTTGGAGATAAAAAAATTCTATCTAGTTCTTGGACCGGTGTAAATATTGGTAGCTTTAAAATTGTAATAATTTATTGAAAGTCTTAATAATTTCAGAGAATATGTTCTTTAATAAACTGAAATAGTTATGATAAATTCGTTAATTAAAAATTTTTTTTTCTAAATTACGTCATATACTAATTACGTATAATCCCGTTACACAAAATCTGTTATAAACTACATGGAATTAAATTATATTAGAATGTAATGTACTAGTTTATAAAATATCGTTTGACTCATAATATAAGGATTTTTTTACAAAACAAACAACGTAAAAATCACATTAATATTTATTGAATAAAAATGTAATCTAAACCTCTTACATAGATGATGATACCATACATACTGTACGAGTAAGTATTATGAATCGGTTGAATAAAATGAATATTATTATTATTCTATTGACTTTGTTGCATTCATAGATCGTTTAATATCGCTCTAGGTGGTATCCTTAGTAATGCCTAGACACATAGTGCTATCTCATATTATATACGTTTGTGTTATAGATTAATACTTGTTATACCTACATATGGATTTTTATACGTGGTAAAATTGCAATATAATTGTACCTATATCATTCAATATTTAATATAAATAAGTATACTTATAGCTTATTCAGAAAATGATCGTCTAAGAAGATCTCGAAAACGTATTATTTCGTATAGTATCCAGTATTTTTAGGTAAAAGCTCCTGGTGATGATGGTATAACTAGTATTATACTCTGAGGTCTTCATCAGAAACCGTTTGATAAGCTCAGATATCTCTACTGCATGATTAACATCCAGACACGAAGTCACAAGAAAAATTAATATTCCCAATTTCTTGGGCAAATCTTGGCCGTTTTGAGTGATTTTTTTTTTGAAACCAACTAATTTTAGGTCGTACTTTTCAAGTTTAATAATATTAATTCGCTAATATTAACCTATATATGAAATATCATGCACAGGGTGGTCGTATCTGGTAACATATTATAAACATGTTTAATTTAACTCAAAATTTGAAAACTACGACCCAAATTTAGTAGGATTAGATACTTTGTTCGCCAAAATTGGATGAATATTGAGCCTTATAGAGCAAAACTATTTTTTTTAGTTTTTGTGACGTCATAAGGATCAAAAAATTAATTTTCCCAATATCTTGGCCAAATCTTGACCGTTTTGAGTGAACTTTTTTTTGAAACCAACTAATTTTAGGTCGTACTTTTCAAGTTTAATAATATTAATTCGCTAATATTAACCTATATATGAAATATCATGCACAGGGTGGTCGTATCTGGTAACATATTATAAACATGTTTAATTTAACCAAAAATTTGAAAACTACGACCCAAATTTAGTAGGATTAGATACTTTGTTCGCCAAAATTGGATGAATATTGAGCCTTATAGAGCAAAACTATTTTTTTTAGTTTTTGTGACGTCATAAGGATCAAAAAATTAATTTTCCCAATATCTTGGCCAAATCTTGACCGTTTTGAGTGAACTTTTTTTTGAAACCAACTAATTTTAGGTCGTAATTTTCAAGTTTAATAATATTAATTCGCTAATATTAACCTATATATGAAATATCATGCACAGGGTGGTCGTATCTGGTAACATATTATAAACATGTTTAATTTAACCAAAAATTTGAAAACTACGACCCAAATTTAGTAGGATTAGATACTTTGTTTGCCAAAATTGGATGAATATTGAGCCTTATAGAGCAAAACTATTTTTTTTAGTTTTTGTGACGTCATAAGGATCAAAAAATTAATTTTCCCAATATCTTGGCCAAATCTTGACCGTTTTGAGTGAACTTTTTTTTGAAACCAACTAATTTTAGGTCGTACTTTTCAAGTTTAATAATATTAATTCGCTAATATTAACCTATATATGAAATATCATGCACAGGGTGGTCGTATCTGGTAACATATTATAAACATGTTTAATTTAACCAAAAATTTGAAAACTACGACCCAAATTTAGTAGGATTAGATACTTTGTTCGCCAAAATTGGATGAATATTGAGCCTTATAGAGCAAAACTATTTTTTTTAGTTTTTGTGACGTCATAAGGATCAAAAAATTAATTTTCCCAATATCTTGGCCAAATCTTGACCGTTTTGAGTGAACTTTTTTTTGAAACCAACTAATTTTAGGTCGTACTTTTCAAGTTTAATAATATTAATTCGCTAATATTAACCTATATATGAAATATCATGCACAGGGTGGTCGTATCTGGTAACATATTATAAACATGTTTAATTTAACCAAAAATTTGAAAACTACGACCCAAATTTAGTAGGATTAGATACTTTGTTTGCCAAAATTGGATGAATATTGAGCCTTATAGAGCAAAACTATTTTTTTTAGTTTTTGTGACGTCATAAGGATCAAAAAATTAATTTTCCCAATATCTTGGCCAAATCTTGACCGTTTTGAGTGAACTTTTTTTTGAAACCAACTAATTTTAGGTCGTACTTTTCAAGTTTAATAATATTAATTCGCTAATATTAACCTATATATGAAATATCATGCACAGGGTGGTCGTATCTGGTTACATATTATAAACATGTTTAATTTAACCAAAAATTTGAAAACTACGACCCAAATTTAGAAGGATTAGATACTTTGTTCGCAAAAATTGGATGAATATTGAGCCTTATAGAGCAAAACTATTTTTTTTAGTTTTTGTGACGTCATAAGGATCAAAAAATTAATTTTCCCAATATCTTGGCCAAATCTTGACCGTTTTGAGTGAACTTTTTTTTGAAACCAACTAATTTTAGGTCGTAATTTTCAAGTTTAATAATATTAATTCGCTAATATTAACCTATATATGAAATATCATGCACAGGGTGGTCGTATCTGGTAACATATTATAAACATGTTTAATTTAACTCAAAATTTGAAAACTACGACCCAAATTTAGTAGGATTAGATACTTTGTTTGCCAAAATTGGATGAATATTGAGCCTTATAGAGCAAAACTATTTTTTTTAGTTTTTGTGACGTCATAAGGATCAAAAAATTAATTTTCCCAATATCTTGGCCAAATCTTGACCGATTTGATTAAACTTTTTTTTGAAACCAACTAATTTTAGGTCGTTCTTTTCAAGTTTAATAATATTAATTTGCTAATATTAACCTATATATAAAATATCATGCACAGGTTGGTCGTATCTGGTAAGATATTATAAACATGTTTAATTTAACCACAAATTTGAAAACTACGACCCAAATTTAGTAGGATGAGATACTTTGTTCGCCAAAATTGCATGAATATTGAGCCTTATAGAGCAAAACTATTTTTTTTAGTTTTTGTGACGTCATAAGGATCAAAAAATTAATTTTCCTAATTTCTTAGGCAAATCCTAGCCGATTTGAGTGATTTTTTTTTGAAACCAACTAATTTAAGGTCGTACTTTTCATATTTAATATTATTAATTTGCTTATATTAACCTGAAATCATGAACAGGGTCTTCGTATCTGGTTTATATGCATATATATTCATTTATTAATGTTTATAAATATTTTCATTTGATTTTGTTTTGTTAGTATTTTTATTATTATTTATTTTTTAAATAATGATTACTCAAAGTGTAATTCGAACAACACAGATCACATTTTATCGTGTGCTCAACACATTTGTTTAAAAAGTATCCATATGTAAAACAAGACAAATTTTTTTTTATATATTATAGACACAATTTATGAAATTTCAACCACAGGCGATATTAAAATATGGAAAAAAAATTTGGAAAATGAAATATATATTGAATAAAATTCGTTTATATACATGATTCCGTTATATTCGATGTATTCGATTATGCAAGTTAATTGGTTAGGATATTCATTATACAAGTATTTGATTTAAATTTTTTTTGTATTTTTTAGTGCATTTATTCACCTCCATAGAAAATGAACTCTCGCTGAATGGAATAGGTAATATTTATTCATGAACGAACGTATCATCTACAAATACCATATAGATTAAATACATTAATATTGGCATTAGTTGTGTTTGTGGTAGATAATGAAAGTTTTATAAAATTAAAATAAATATGTATAAAATACTTCATTTTTTTCAATAAATATGGGTACCTACATTCAATTTTATAAACGATTTTTTTTTTCATTTCCTGTTAACATAACAGCGTTAGTAGTTATAATTCTCGTTACTTGGAGTATTCATGTTAAATATTTTTAATTACACATATTCATAAAATACAATAAATTTGAAACCATATAGCTTATGAAAATTTTACGAAAAAAAGTTTGACATAAAATTTGTTTGTTTTAAAATTTTTGTTTTTATAATCGACACCTGTAGAATATGTGAAAGTATAATTATTTTAGTCTAAAGCTTGTATCACTAGAAAATATTGACCACACTATCAAAGTTTTAGTATAGATGTTCATAGAATCACCTACATCAAGACAAATTCTTGATATTCATCAAGAAAATAGCTCAAGAACGAAAAAATAAAGACAGCTGAAATTTTAATGGCATATTTTCAACCTAAAGAGTTTGTATAAGTTAGTTAAAGCTGGTGTCTTGGGTCTAAAGGTTCCTTGACCCAACTTTCAAACCGTAAAAGATAAAAAAAATTTAAGAAAAAAACATACCAATAACTATTTTCAAACAAACAATTTTTGTTATTTTTTTCATATTGAGATTCACAACAAGTTCAGCTCAAATTTAGCTAATACATGTTTCCAGATATACAGATATTATTATAGTACATGTTATAATTATATATTATTGCGTGAATTTAATTAATGCTAATGATAAAAAAAAGTTTACATTTGATACTCAATCATGTTATGAGTATCTAAAAAATTAACTCAGTTAATTGCTAATTAAGTTGTTCATATTTTTAGTATTTTTCTTCGTTTTACTTGAAAATTAAATATTCCTAGTGAAAAATTAAAAATTCCTGTGAAGCGTTGCAGTATATTTTTTTTAAACGACTTTCTTTCAAATCATATGTTATTGTCAAAAAACTATTTCCTTCCCTACAGACTAGATTTATATAATATATTGTACTGAAAATAATATTATTTCTCTCCACAAACACTTATAATTGTTTATATTTTTTGTGTATTACCAATTAATTATAGAACCATCTAAACCTTAATCTCGTAAAAAAACTATTTAAACAATGTAACAATAATCATTTATTTTACATCATAGAACTTAAATTATATAAAAAAATAAGATATAATTAAGTACATGAAAAAAAAAAAGAAATACTAATTTAAAAAGAATAAAGTTAAATTACTTCAAATCGTAATATATTTATTAATATTAATAATTCTTCAACATCATTTATTTAGTTAATGTTTTCACATAATGTGTTAGTGAATACATTAAATATAAAAAATAAATATTAATATGGTGATTATTATTATTTTAGTAACAGTTAATTTTTGTTCATTTGATTAGATTATAAATTAATATCATAATTTAAAATATTATCATCCTGATTATAATACAACACATTTAAATATTTTATTAAGTTATGGTAGACTCCAACATTAAAGATTAGGTCAATTACTTTCTGATTAAACCTAATAATAATTAGACGCTCCTAAAATTTCTGTTGCCAGTCGTGCAGGGTCAGTAGACACCAAAATTTGAAAGTGGAAATACAGCTCAATTTACTCAGCATCAAACAAAAATAATTAAATTCATCAACTTTAATTAATCTATATTTAATTAACATTTATTAAATTTTTAGATAATACTAAAACAAATCAAAAATTCAATTTTTAGAAAATACTAAAACAGCTAACACGTTTTGTGAATAAATTAGTAAATCAAAAAATATTATTCCCTATCATTACAAATTTGTGATCAACAATTTTCTTTGTGAAATCTCCACAGATAAACTTGTGTCAATTATGATACTCCTTTTTAATTTTTCCATCGTTGTCGCAGGGGCAGATGTGGTATCTACTTTTGTTTTATTGTAATGCTATCCAAAATTTGAACTACAGTATTAGTTACATGTCTCTGCAACGACTTCAAGCAGAAAGCCAGTACACAACCGTGACGTTGAGAGAGTAGAAAAGCTTACAAAACTATGAAACTTTGGCTTGCAAGCGTAAATTTCTGCAAAAACAGGTCGAAAGATCATTTGGAGTAGTGGAGCCTCCCCGCCCATCATTAAATTCTGATAATTGTTTATATTATTAATAATAATTAAAAAATATCTTCTGTTTTGTTGCGGTTCATCAATTGTGTTCCCTTTGGGCGTTTGATGATCCATTGTAAAAATTGATTTTGGACACTTATTAGAATATTTCGTTTTACAGCCCAATAATTAGCCTATCGAGAAATGAAATTTGCCGGAATTTATAGATATAAAATATCTCAATTCAATTAAAGACGAAAAAAAGTTTTTTGACACTAGTTATTCGGAATTAATAACCAGAATATTGTTGTTCACTCGATTTTCAGGATGAAAACAATAAGTTTATATTAGAAATGATATAAAATAAAAGATTAGGTTGCATATAGTTTGTTAGGTTATGAGCATAAGTTATATATTGTGGGATGTGTGGCATGTGATTGGTATGTGTTATTAGCTTAGAGTAAAGTTGTTGGTAAGTGTTGGTAAGTAAATTGTACGTACTCTGTTGATTAAGTTATATGATTCTTGATGATTAGGTTGAAACTGATTAGTTAACATGTCAGACATGATGTTGGTTACGATACTGATTTACCGGCTGATATTATTATGATAAATTTATAATAATATGATGTATTATATATTTTATGTATGCATAAAAACTATGTATTTTTATATGCCATATAATAATGCATAATACATGCATACTTTATCAAAATCTAAAAGAACAGAAGAAATACAACTTAAATCTTGGGAATAATTGATATCCAAAATGAGATCTCTAATAATATTGAGGTAAGCAGGACTAAGATCAAGACTGGGACAGTCTTGGTATAGGTCTTGGTGTTGCATATTCAGTCTGGGCCTTGATCTTGCTCAAATATTTCGAGTCTGGTCTTGGTCTTAATACGTTTTTTACTAATTTTTCTATGCATTTTCATTATGATGACTAGTTGAAGTATAAATTATAAAAACTCACAATTAATAATTATTTTTTGTAATTTAAACTAAAAATTTCAAATACAAAAACGTTGTTTCCCACGAAAAAAAATACTAAAGTTGCTACATATATTTTGACTCATGCATTTATCAGAAACTATTCTTGGGTGTTGTTATTTTGCAAGACTAATACCAAGACAAATTTTGCTCATCAGTTTTACTCCGCTATCTATAATCAAAATTTACATTTGGATAATCAATTTCATGTGAAACTAAATAACATTTAAAAAATAAAATTAAACTTTTCGTTACACTTCACACGCATAACATTGAATAAGCAAATAATTAGACCATGCTTCTGGAATTTTTATTGATAATAATTTGATAAAAGAATACTTGGCTTCTGTACCACCTACGCCGCAAATTAACATAATCCGTGTGGCAGTATCAATAATTTTACAAGAAATTTCTGTTCTAACATAGTGTGATGACTCTTACAAGAGCTAACAACATACGCAAAACTATAAAATAAGATTTAGCCTTTATGGAGCTTAAACTGCAGACTAT
Source organism: Chrysopa pallens (assembly GCA_020423425.1). Classification (NCBI taxonomy): domain Eukaryota; kingdom Metazoa; phylum Arthropoda; class Insecta; order Neuroptera; family Chrysopidae; genus Chrysopa; species Chrysopa pallens. The sequence goes on from CM035593.1 coordinate 89,641,157, forward strand.
AAATATTGTTAAAGTAAATAACATGTCTTGAGAATTTTATACTCGTATTATTCAAAAATTTTAGCGATATATGATAAATTTAGAATTAAAATTTCGATTTTAACAAATGATAAATGATTTTTATAAAATATAATGTTGTCTGTTACTATTATGGTTGTTACGTGGTTGTGTGATCAACATCGTAGCGAGTTACAATAGCCATCGGTCATCACACGTTTTACATAAACAACTACATATTTCAAACTAAAAGTCTCATAATAACAACCTATTTCATGTATGCATGAACCACCACAAAAATACGTTTAACCTAAATTCACTTGCATGCATTTGAAAAAGCCACTGTGTTACATTTGTAATTTCAAGTATCGCTCCAGATTAAAGAATCCAGCCTGGGAGGATTGTTCGTGTACAGTTTTTCTTTCAGCTACCAAAAACTAGTACTGATAGTCTAATAAATTATCATACTTTATGGCGCCGGTGAAATTTATGAAAACTTTATTTATTTTTTTTAGTTAAAATTTTTTAAATCATATATGCAATGCCAGTTAATATATGCGATCATGGTATGTATACAGTGACGTTTAGTTTTTCTTCGAAAATTGTAGTGTTTTTGGATTTCGGCTTGGTTGTTAGCATCGTTCTGTATTTCTAGCATGGGAATGAATGCTAAACAGCGACTCGTGTGTTGAAAGGCGTACAAATTATTGGAGATAATCTATTTAATATGTAGTATTTCATTGCTCGGGTATACCTGCTCTGGATTTTTGCCACGGCTACTTCGAATCTGCATTTTTTATGAGAAGCTTTCCAATCACTTTTGATGGTTTTAGGACAAATGCCATTTATTTCAGAGTTATCCAAGTAAAAATGAATTATTATTAAAACATAATATTAAAAGCAAAAAAATTAGTATTTTCATCAAATTTTATTATTTTCACAAAATACCTCCCATTGATAGGTGCACGTTTATTCACTTCAAGATGTTTTAAGACAGTAATTTTATGTATGTCACTATCTTTTTATTTTCCAGTTTTGTTTTAGACCTTTGGTATTTGTCCTATGCCCCTTATCGTATTACAAATAAAAAAATTAAAACACAAAATTTAATAAATAAATTTTTGGGCTCCTAAGATGCATTATTAATTAAAATTTAAATTTAGACCTGTAAAATTAACAGAAACTTACATTAATCAAATTCAATTCAACAGACATATGACAATGCCGATTTGAAGTTGGTCATGTGTTGGATTATAGAATCCACTATTCTTGCAACGTATGTACACAGAAAGTATAGTATGTGTTATAAATTGCGTAATATGGCAAAGTTTAATAGTTATTTTACAGAATAACGGAAGAGTTTCGTTCAATTTAGAAAACTTTTCGTTGCTATGAACGTACTATCTTCATGGTATACATAATTGCTGTAATAAACATATTTCTTGTACCAGCATATCGATTTAAAAGTGTATTATTGTTATGTTAGTGTATTACTCTCATCGTAATAATTATTACAAACGCATATTTTGATCTTCATAAAAATTATGATAGATTTTACTGAAAATAACTATCCCGCTGGACATTTTGATTATAGAACACAAATTATTTATAAAACCTATTATCATATGAAAGAGAATCATCATTCATTCAATTCAGATTCTGGGAAATTTGGATATCCATACATTACGTATGAATAATAATGAATATTCATGAATGATTGATGGTCCATGGGCCCGAAGCTTTTTTTTTTCTGGATGAATCAAGCTATTTTTTCGTGAGTGACTTCGTTTTAAATAGATATCCCCATCTTATTGTTTTTAATTCAATTGAAAAGTAATTAAGTTAAAATTGCTAAATAATATTTGTCTTACTAATTCAACGAGACCTCCACCTTGAACATGTCAGAGCCACCTAGCCACGTGAAGATAGGTATTTATCGGCATCAAAGTAATGATAGCCCAAGCGGGGTTTTTTGGATTTACTCTGCTCTGGATTTATTTTACCTCGTCAGATTATGATATGGGAGATACCTTACTCGTTGTTGAATACCGCCACCAAATCTTAGCTCTCTATATGCTGCCGCGCGTATAGGGGAGCCGTTCAGAATATTAAAACGAAAAAATCGATTGTTGGCTTTAATCGTGTGAGTCAGTTACTTTGTTTAAAATGTTCAAAATTAAAATTTCTCTTCTGTAAAATGAGAAATTATCGATTAAAATATCTATTCTCATAAAAAAGAATATTTTAAATCTAACATCTATATTTTTCAATGATTTATCAATTAAAAAAACACAACAACAAAAATACGATATTGGTTGTTTGTTTATCTGATGTTAAAGTGAATTTATTTTGTAGCAAGTAAACATATACCATACGAACCACACAGATCAAATTTCCAATCAGTATTTTATAATTGCTTCTTTAATCAAACAATTTATTATGTTTAATAAGTTGTAACTTTTTTAAGATATCTTTATAAACATTTAGAATAAATTAATAAAAATCTTTTCTACATAAAAATTTTTCTCACATGATTGACGCAACATTTTTTAAATTAATTGTGCTACCATACCAACAGACTAAATTGATAAGTAAATAAAAATTAAATAAAGTGGCCACTTATTAAGAGGAAAAAATATATTTAATTGAAATGGATTGACAAATAGTTAAAGCTTATCCGCACTTAAATCCATGATTAATATATTAAAAAAACCTGTTGGATTCTGTGTTGTTTAATTCATTTATACAATAAAGCCTATTAGTTTTCACCTCTATGTACAATAAAGGTAATTAATTGCACGATGGCATTAATATACAGTTTTGAAATTTTTATGAATGTAAATATAATAATTATGAATTTATGATTTAACTCCAAAGTGAGAATTTAAATGGTCGTTTTTTGAGATCAATATCAACTGTACTTTTGGAGTATAACGTTAGCTTAAGTGCTATGAGAAAATAAACTCTATTACGAACAAATTTTGGTTGAAGTGTTTTGGTACCATATATAATTGGTTTCTGAACGTTCTGCTAGTATTTAATAATATATCTTTAAACAAAAATGCTACACTATGACGATATAGCTTTATTATTTACTATCTAGAATTTGTAAAGTCAATTCAGTAGTACCAAAGATTATCCCATACAATAAACATTACAGAACATAAAGAAATGTTTACCAAACTAATTAAACGCAAATAAGTAGCATTTATTAACATCATAAAAGTTTTTTTCATTCAAAACATATTCGATAGTTTCCATTATTTCTGTATATAACAGTAACGTGAATATTCCTAACAATTTCGTTTAATATATAGTAAAACTATAGTAGGTATTATTAATAAATATGATGTACAATATTTATTCACTTCTTGTTATAACTTCATGTGTTCGAATAAAAAATAACGAGCAATGAATGTATTTGATTGCAATGTATAGTTTAGATCTTACTTGAATTATCTATCCATTTCCACTGGCACCAGCTGTGATAATACATTGTATATGTATTGTGAAAAGATCATGCATATTTGTTTAAACACACGTACAGTAAGTACATATGAGTTATTAAGAATAACCACCACATCATACGAGAGAGACGCATCACTTTATAGACACATAAAATGTCCTTCACAAGGTCAAAAACCATCTTCATACAATATATAACCATCTTCATGATGCATAGAGAGTGTTTGTTTTGAAACCTTGTTCTTGAGTAAGTACTGATGAGTTAGGAAGCCGTATAATATCCTCATAAAGATTGAAAAACGATTTTTTGTAAGCAAAGCTGTATCTAAATTAAACGACCCAGTTGTTTAATTCGTAAAAATGGCCGGTGTCTTATGAAACTGTTTTTTGTACTATTTATTACTTTTGAGTAGAAAGCTACGAATTAAGATTTTCTGATTTGCGATTTTGTACTTCTAAATAAATTCAAGTTAGAGTAGCCAAGAAAATGTGAGTAACTTCATAACGGCAAACCACTTATTGTACAACATTAATAATAAAAAAACCGATGATTTTTAGTTTCATTAAAAAAAATGAAAATGATCTTCATTTAATATATTCATACAAATAAATTTGTACATATCAACAACTTTTTCGTTTCACGTTTTTAATCGAGTTATTTATATATGTCAAAACCATCCTAAAATTAAAAAAAAAACGACTAAATTTCCTCTTTTGGGTCATTTTTCGTCAGTTCTAATAGTTAATCGACGAGCATAATTTTTATTTACACTTGACATGTATAGAATATGCCAGAGTATCTTAGTTTTACAATTAGTCTAAACTTTCTAACGATAGAAAATATTGAAGGTAATAATTAATCGATTTCCATCTGACTATCCGTCATCAAGATAACTCACAAACGGAAAGAGATAGCGAGTTGAAATTTTGGAGGGGTCCAATGGATCAATGACACAACGTTTTTTAACCATAGGAGAACTATAAAAATTTATAAATAAGTATTAATTTTTCAAAACAAACAACCCTTGATTAAAATAATTTTTCATATATTGTTTAAAATCGCTACGGTTATAGCAAGTAAACTATACTATAATTATAAAAATTATAGTGATTAAAAATAGTTCAATCACTGCTAATCAACTATATGTTGATTACCTAATAAACATTGTTAGTTGTTATTTTTAATCGTTTAATTACTTTGACCATACAAGAATTCGAAATGAGTTATTTTTTTTTTTAATACGCGCTTTCAGCTAGTGGCACTTCAGGTAGAACTGTATTGTTTTACTTGTTCGGATGTTTCATACGAAGGTCCAGTAACATTTAATATGTATTTGAACCATCAATATTTATAATAAAATTAATCAAGGTTTGTTATAATTGTCATTTTATACCTGTTATCACATCTACGGTCCCCATTTCATAAATTGTTTATATTTTGTTTATAGTAATGGCATAAGAACATACCGTGTATTTACTTTTAATAATGGTTTTTAATAAATATGTTAGTTTTATTATATTACCAATACATGTACATAACTACTTTATTATAGTAAAATAAATAGCAGAATGTTTATTTTTCAAATTGATTATTATTACAATGTAATTGACTTTGACTATTTATGACTACCAATACTACTAGCTGTAGAGTCAGTCATTACCTGGCTATTGTATGTATACAGATGGAATCAACATGTACACTAACCTAACACCCCCACAAACGAAAATAAATATTTTTTTAAAATAATTAGGTGCGAGTTTGGTGCAAATTAAGTACTATTGTTGAAAATGTAGTTCTCAAAGAGTTTAACCAGAAATTGAATTTATATTGAATATAAAAACTCCCATATAAAAACATCAATTTGTGATACTCCAACGAAAAAATTAAGTACATCAAAATTTAAATGCTAATTAAGTGCTTCTAAAAATAATTCGTTTAACTCAAAAAAAATTCCATATCAAATAGTTAGGTGCTAATTAGGTGCTTATAACATGTAATACTTAACATAACTCGATGCTCAAATAGTTTGGCAAGAAATTGAATTTGTATTCGAGGGTGCTGGCTTATAATAATAATTCATATTTTATAAAATACAACACAAATGCATGTAAAATATCATACGCTTGTATATTTGAGTTTTTTTAATACTAACCTTTGAGAGAAGCTTCTTCCAGCGAAAAGTTTAATCATTAAATTCCATATTAAAGTACTTACTTAGATTACAATTAGCTCTTCAATCTGACATATCATTTTGGTGGGGGTGCTAGGTTAATGCGAGTGAAATAATCATCATATTAATAATGCAGATGCTGTAATACACGATGATTGAGTAGTCACAGCCACTCACGTAAATCAGTTACTTGACATTAAGGTAATCTATACGTACGTCATTTATATGCACTATTTTTTATATATAAAAATAATTAAGAAAGTGCAAGAAAGTGATATGTGATACACAAACTATTTTAGATGTGTGTAGCTGATATCTCCAAATGTTGTTGTTGATTTATGGGTAAAGTGTATGAGCACTAAATATTTAACGATAGTACTTAATTCGTACAAAAATAGCACCTAATAATTAAAAAAAACAATGATTTTCGTTAGTGGTAGTTTGGAGGTTAATACCGGTCAAATTTTAACCGATTTCAGGGAATTTGTTTGAACGCACTAATTTTCGATCATGTTTTACATTATTTATAATTTATATTCACTTTCTTTAACCCTTATATGAAATTTCGTGACCAGACTTTTTTTAAATCAAAATTGGCTTAAAGTTGATCGTTATAGAGCAAATTTAATTGTTTTTGAATTTGTGACGTCAAGTGTAGCATTATATTAATTCCAGTTAATTTTCGTACCGAGTCTTAATTTTTATGGTATGAAAGGCTCAAGTTTTACTTGAACATTTTGACTGTTGTAAATTTTGTACGTTTGAAAAATAACATTTTTCTGTACAATATGTCAAAATATGAAAGGTTTATCACAAATAGTTGAATTTGAAAATATCTTTATTCATTTCGCATTAAGAATTCAGTATTGCAAGGAAAAATTTTATTTTTCATAGTAAAATGAAAATTATTTTGAATGTTTTTTCAAAACATATAAATTACATGAATATGGAAAAGCCTTCCATCATTTTATTCTTATCATCAATGTCTGTAAGTTTCCTTCAAGAATGAGTCGTATTTTTTAACTATAATGTTTTGAAACGAATAATTAAATAATATATAAAATAAATTAAATTATAAAATATTATATACTTTTTATTGTTATTACAGTTTTTTATTGTGTTTACTACGTGCATCCTCACTTATAGTTCAATTAATTTTATTCAGTATTAATACTTAAAAAAAAAGCTATAATTAGCGCCATAGTAATTAAACCACGCCTCATTATATAAAGTGAATTCCTCATTACAATGTACTATTATTTCGTTACATAGTATGTATGCTCCTACAATGTTTATAATTCTATAAATGTAATGTATAATAAATGAAAGAGTTATGATACCCGCATTTCATCATGCATCTATGGCATTAGTTGTTTGAAATTATTTATAAAAATATAGTGAACGTCATATACAAAGTACTATTGATTATATTTTCATTTTTGTGTAGTTACTTTATACCAGGGTAGATAATTTTTGAAAGGGAAAAAAATTATAGTAGAATGAAACCAATTGAAAACGGAAGATAATATGATAAAAATGATAAAAATGATAGGAAAAATAAATTACGGTCGATCTAAGTTTGGGAAGTTGCAGGGTGTGAAACTTTTAAGGTTAAAACATGGTTTATCTCGATTTCTGGCAAAACTACAAGTCTTATGGAAAAAAGTTAAATGGCAATGTTGTAGGTAATAAAAAGATCTACAACTTTTGTATTTACACTTTTTTCACATATTTCCAGCTATACGAGTGGATTCCATGTCAAAAACTACATGAGAGTCCATACACTACACTTTCATCCACACAAGTATTTTACTACAATTTAATACATATAACAGCATTTAAAAAAAAGGCATATGATTCCTTACTACCGTAAACCGAATCTTCTTTAGCCTATCCTACAATGTCTATTTTTTGATAGAGTATCGAAATGCCCAATGAACTATCATGAACTACAAATATGTGAATAATTTCTTGTAAGTAATATTTCCAAAAATATTTTACACGTAATATTTTGGCGTTATGTTTTTCTCATAACATTTAATTATGTTATATAACATTTTGGGTGATCACTTTATAGATCACAGAATATCTTAAAGGTCTTGAAACTTCTTATATTCAGGCAAGAAGTATTTTATTCTGTTCAATTCTGTGATATTTAACACGACATGAACTACATTTCAGAAAAAACATGGTTTATATAAAATACTTGTATTGGTCATATAATAATTAAATATTATTTAAAAAAAAAAAAAAACTAATTAAATTCCCAATAGAATTAACATTTTTTTTTACGTTCAATTAATTTTTTAACTATTTTAGTCCAAATAAAAAAACTACAGTGCACATGTAATATTTTTGTATAGAACTATGAAGGGTAATATCTAACTAACTAGCAGATGAGTATAATATAACGATCGTTGTTTATAAAATAAAGTTATTATGTAATTATGTTAGAGGGTAATCAGCTTTAGGCTCATTAGCCTCATTAATGATTCTCATATGCTTGTGATAATATTCATTGTTGTCTATAAAAATTACTTAATTATGTAGGTGGAGAACAAATTTTTTTAAGAATAATGATTATTGTGGCGTCAACATGGCGATCGGAATGTCTATAAAGGGTTACAAATGAGAAAAGTCAGTTGCAACACCAAACGGTGCTACATTTTGACACCATTTTGATGAATAATGTTCTAACGCATCTTGTATATTTACCTGGTAAGATTTTAGATTCATATTAACAATATAGCAATATAGTATTCGTAAATTTAAAACGGTCACCAATAAAAATGATTTCTACAAGTGGTTAAGAGGGCCGCCTAAGGTCCTTACGACGAATTAACCCGTTAGTAGAGAGACCAATGATTTGTTTATGAATACGAATATGGCTATTTTTTTATCATCAATATAGAACGACTGGAAAGTTTTTTTTCTGAAAAGCGATTCAGATTTAAGTTACATAATTACGCGTAAAAATTTTCTCTAGATAATCGAAACATAAAAACATCTAGCTCACATACGTTCATCACAAATATCTGTTTAAAGTTTTTGGATTTGGGCGCTAGCTATCTTGAAACGTAAAGCATTTCTAGAATTGGGTATATCATTCAGAAAAAAAGTTAACTATGGTAAACTTATACAAAATCATATCCACATTATTTTATTTCAGCCATACGAAAATTTCAAAAGATTTATTTGTAAATAATAACAGGAAATTTTTGTTTCTTGCTGACCCTGGTCTCAATACCACGAAACACTTAGGATAAGTTTGGTAAGGCATTCGCAACACAGCTTATTAAGAATCAATTTTCTTCGACTGAATTCCGTGCATTCAGAGCACATGGTTAAGTATAGTAAGAAGATATTCAAAATAGGTTGAAATTGAAAAAATTATGCACCCAAAATTGAGCTCAGGACCAACGACAAGAGATTTCAGCGAGAGAGCCAAACTTTGAAATTTAAAAATTTTGTCATTGTTATTTGCAATAATTTTTATAGCTTCCTTGTAGACTACATTTATTGCTATTTCGTAAAAAAACAATAAACTTATACTCCTTTATTTGATCGTCACAAATTAATTATCTTTGTTTAAAGGCTTATTAATTTTATATTAAAAATAAAGAAGGTTCAAAAGCGTAAATTCGCATATACATACATATATAAATATAATGAATGAAGTATTATTATGTATATAAACACATTATAGACATGAAAGCGCAGAAAATACCATGCAAAAAACTTTCAATAAGATAATAGATAATTATTTTAATTAAACGCAAGAAAATATATAGACAAATTCTTACTTTCTCAAATAACAATTTATACATAAGACAATAAATTTATTGCTAACAATATGGGATGTATACATACGATTTTATGTAGTAAAAGTTACTTGGTAAACCACGGTACCACACCTTTGTGTGTATGCGAATAATTCATCTCAAATATATGAATTGATAATATATTGGCAATTACCTATTAGCAACTGATAATGGTTTTGTAAAGAATATTTTTATAAAACTTCGTCACATACAATGATATAGTAAAAAAACTTATTATAGAGATATTGCTTTTTCGTATCGTCAGAAGAAATTTTACCAAATGGAAGAAAATTAGGAAATTATTTCAGAGCAGGTTAAACACTAAATGGTACTATTTAAATTTATCTCTGCGAATTGACAACATTCGAGCTATAACTCGATTCATGTTATATCTATAGAAATAATAAACAACTGTTTCTCTTTGTTTTTCTATAACCTTCTTTTATGTTGCTAAACAGTTTTCGTTCAGCGAGTCAATTCAGCGATTTATAAAAAACTAATCAAAAACATGCATTTTTTAAACGAGAAACGGACATTTTGAATACGGGATAACTCAAAAAGTATTGAGTTTTCGAAAAAAAAAAAAACTAAATAGAAAATAATAGTTCGATGGTATTAGTAACAATCTGCTAGAACAGCGTTTACTGCAACCCAGCTATAAAGTGTTGAGCACAGTTTTATGTCACAACAAACCATTACTACTATATATGCAATAATCACCATACTTTTGTCAATATTTTATTATAATCGACAAACGCATAAAATGTTTTCAAAGAAACGTTTTCTTCCTCGTTTATCATATACAACATATAAATAATATATATATACGGTGTCCAACTCACCCAAGAACCCACGCTAAGTTTTAGAGATTTCGTCGTAGTCGATAAGCATGAATATATAGAAATTTATTTGAATATATCTAATATGTTTCCTGTTGACCGAATGGATTCTATTCGAACTAAATAAACTCTCTTGTTAAATTACGAGTAATACTTTTTGGAGATATGGTTTCAAATCAATTAAAACGTTACTTACTACTCTTAGGAAACAGTAAATTAAAGAAAGTTATAAAAAATACATAACTAGGTATCTTAATTTTTCACATTTCGATTTTCTGAAAAAGTTGGCGGGAGATCCTAAGTTTATATTCTTCATCTTTCTAAAAACATAATTACAATGTTTTTGTGAAAAGAACAATGAATATTTTCTGAAAGCTTCCATGACTGTTTTAAATTTACAATGGGTTTCAGAACGTACTATATTTCTATATGTAGAATTAGTATAAGTCAATGGCAATTAAGATACATAATAAACATACAAACCAATAAAATTTAATGTTTGAATTGGTTATGAATGAATGAAACAATTGAAATTTGATTAAAATACGCATCAGTAAGTTTTTCAACGGGTTTACAGTCTCATGTGAAAATAATAATTCTGTACATGGGCATTATATTTACTTATTTGTATAGGCTATGTTCAGCGTTATTATTACACAGTATAAATGCCTAATATATAATCTGTATATGTCGCAGTAAAAGTAGGAATCAATTATCATCATTACATCGATTGTAAAAAAACTCCGTTTTCATAAGCTGTAAAGTAAAAAATTGGTATTTAAAAAGATTTTCCAAAATAGAAGGAAGTGTAAAAACTTATAGTTTTCAAATATTCAATTTCATTTATCATTTCACATCGACATTTCGTGATTGTAATAAACATGAACTTATACAAAATTTGATTAAAATCCGTCAATGGGTTCGAAAGTTAAATAAGAACAAACATTGATAGATAGATAAATATAGACAAACAAAATATAGAAATGCAAAACCGTCTATTTATACCAGAGATCTCACTATGTTCGACCAATAATAAAGCAAACACTGATCCATTCAGAAAGGGGCGTTCAAGTGGGGATTTTTAAATTTACTCGAGCTATCTGTATGGTGTTTTTTGCAAGTTTGTGACCTCCCAATCTCTTGCATCATGTTCAAATCGTCGTTAAAGACTAAAAAAATTTATATTTTTCAGAACGCAATCTGACTACCATATCTTATTCTGACGCGCTCAATTAAATCCAATCATCGATTTTTTAATTTTAATATTTTATCGGCTATTTTATACGCGCAGCACCATACAGAGAGCTAAGATTTAGTGAGGAAACTCAACTATGGGTAAGGTATCTCCCATATCTTAATCCGAGGCACACGCGTTAATCCAAAAATCGCCGCTTGGGCTTCCTTACCATTCTAAATACCTGGAACATTTTCACTAAATTAAAAAGTAACAATTAAAATTCATTGCTTTACATCGCTCAATAATAAAACAATTTCTCTTATTTACGGTAACAATTGTACAACACATATCTATAATCGTTTATTTGTATATTATATTGAGGTTTTGTTTACTACCTATACTTATGTTGGATGGCAAACACTTAAGAATACAGCATATTACACCCAAAGAGGAATATTATTAGATATTATCAATGGTAGTATCTTCTGTGTATGACACAAGATTTACAACAACTGGTTATTTATATATTTTATTAAATATTTTACAAAAATTATGTTTCAGTAGATTTACAAAGTACCTATGTTCTCTTTTACAGAATCTGAAAGAAATAACCTATGTAATACGGGAATTGGAACCAAAAATCACCGTGTTCAAAAATCATATTTTTATTTTAAACCCTGTAATCTGTTTATTATTAAAACGAGTTTGCAGATGTATACTCAGGATCATGGAATGTAAAATACTATTAAGGGTGGTTGTATTGCAAAATGTGACCTAATCAACACAGTATTTTCGCGAACAAACAATTCCAAACGTAATAATCCTAAGTAATGAATCTTGATATGCATAATCATGAGAAGAAATCTAATAGAGTGCAAAAAAAGTTTTTATAAAAAATAAATCTAAATAAAATTTTTTTTTTATATTACCGCGAAAAACTTTTCAATGCGCCCTTCATTTTCATGTTAGTTAAGTTTACGCATGCCAAATTTCAAAAAGTAATTTTAATCCTATTTGTTATTTGTTTTCTGAATTGAAATTCAGATGCCACCACTATTTGAATAAATTTTTAATGACATATTTACATATAATGGATCAAATTAGGAAAGTATTTTAATTTAAAAAGTGTAATTCGGACTTCTTCTATCTTTTACGGTTTAAAAATTGGGTTATGAATCTATTAGACCGAAAGGGCTCATTAACTAAATATCACTTTTTATGCCTAGAATGCATCACCAAAAGTGCTATCTCTTTTCATTTTTGAGTTATGTTGGTGACCAACAAGTTGACAGATATGGGCTGTGATTCTATGAACACCTATACCAAAATTTTGTTCGTGACTTCAATATTTTCTAGCATTAGACTAAAATTAATATACTCTGACATATTGTATGCCTGTAAGTCGAGTATCAAATGAAAATCTTTAATGGTTTACGTTCTTAGAAAGCAATAAAATCTTAAGCAACATTATTATAAGTAAAGCTTGTTAGATTAATTTAGGATTATAATTTAACTTGATGGTATTAATGCAACCGTGTGTATACCAACATTGTACAAATAAAAAAATATAAAGAACATTGACAAATTTCTGTATTTTATATTTTATTTTCTTCATAATTATTTTTAATATAAGATTATAATAATATTATTTATTACTCAAGTAAATTGATAATTTTTTTTACTTCAATTTTATAAAGAGAAATAACAAGTGAACCTGTAGTTACTTAACTGGCCACCACCCACACTGATACCAACAAGAAATGCAATAATCTATTTATCATATTTAATATGTATGCATAAAAAGTTAAATATGAGAACTTCGAAAGTTTGATAAAGTTTGATTCAAGCTGAATTTTACCACAGAAATAAGTATTAATAGAATTACATGTAATTAAACGGTTAAATTGTCAAATTAATAATAAAATAATAATTAATTTTTACTTCCTTTTGCTAGACATCCGCATAATAGACGTCATTTTTATTAAAATGCGCCATTTTTTATACAGATAAATTCATGCCATAAATATTTGAGAAGGAACTACAAAAATCCACTACAACAATTCAGCAAAGAAAAATGAAATACAATTTTTGTTTAGAAGTTTTAAGACTAAAAAGTATTAAGTCACACATAAAAATTTTACTGGACTATTTACAAACAGTTTTTAATTCTATTTCCAATGTGTGGGTTAAATTTGTTTAGCGATTTATTGAAATTATTTTTATCATTAAATTAAGAGGTAGTTTAGATGATCAATAATAAAATATATTAAATAAAATAATAAAATTTTCAAAATAACATAGGTAGATAAAATTTAAAAAAAGTTATATTTTTTTTATGGTTTATATTTTCTCTAATGTAAAACAATGTATATTTTAATACTGGAATTATTTTGTTATTATCAACGTTTTATTAAGTATTTAAGCATTTAAAAATTTTTATAACCTTGTTTTTTATATTTTTTTTTTTTATATATTTTAAAATCAAATTAATGTCATTTTTAAATTTATTTATGCTTTTATGATTATTCAATTTTTTGTTATTCTTCAAATTATAATATATTCATTCACCTGATGTTCAAAGCATTTTTATGTATGAAAAAATGCTATTAAATGTTGTTGAATTGTTATTATTATGCAATATAGTTTATTTCATCTAAACGTATGGTGCTAAAGACTCATGCCACTTATTTATTTAAACATAAAAATTAAATGATAATAGTAAGAATTCGTTTATTTATAAGAATTATCTATATAAACAATAATAGTAAGAATTCGAAGACTTTTAAAATCGATATATAACACTTAAGGGGTTATACGCAGTTGCGAGGCTCAAAAATAACGTTTTTTTACGATTTTTTTGTGGACACAGCTTTTATTTATTAAGTACAAGTGATAGTAATTCTGAAAGAGCACACTTTGAAGAATATAATTGTGTATTACTCCTGTCAAAATATTGATGTGCACCGCCTCTGCAGATGATGTCCCGAACGACCTCCAAAAAAAGGCGCTCGGCGGTGAGCACGATTTCGTCGGTTTGGATTATTTGAAATAAAAAAAAAAGGTGAATTCTTTTAAAGGATAAATAAATGCAGGTATTGAACGAAGGAATAAACAAAATTTTTATTTTTGACAAAATGGTAGCAATTTGAAAAAAATTTTTCGTTTTCGATGAAAATTTTCGCTCTAAATTGTCAAAAAAAATAGTAAAAATTTTTTTACGTCTTATTCCTTCGTTCAATACCTGAAGAATATATCTAAAAAGATTGTGTTAAAATTTCAGCCCGATTAGTTGAGCCATTTATGAGAAATCTTGCTCACCGACTTTGAAATGACAGTTTTGAGATAAACGCGTTTAAAGTTTCAGAAGTAGTTTACACATAGGTAAATTTTGTTTTTTTAAACTAACATGGTATCATCGATTCCAGGGCCATAAGAAGGACCTCGTGTAGGATCCTTAGCTTCCAGTAAGTCCAGCTGGTGTTGTCGTCGAGCCATTCTTTCTTCGCGCGTGCTCCCTAGCGTTCTAGCGTCGGAGGTCATCACACGCTCTGCGTCCTCTTTTTGAGCATAATCATGAGCTGCGGTGCCTAATAAAAGCCCTGCTACACTCATAATGTGTAACAATGATGTTGTACCTTCATTATATGTTGCAGCTGCAATGTAAGCCGCTATTTCAACAACTTTAGAGCCACATGGAACAATTTTCGGACTTATTTTCCAGATTAGCTGATTGTAACTCTCATTATTATTTTGTGTGAATCCACCTACACATCTTTCCAATAAATTTACGTTGCTAAGGTTTTCATAAATTGGATATATAGCTTCGGCAACATCAGCTGGTAAAGCTGGATAATCATGGGTGTAAGAAGATAATGTATCTGTTACTAGCGCTTGCTGCCAAGTACACCATGAACTTTCTCCACCTGGGCACATTTCGTGTTGAGGATTCTCATTGGTCGAACAATAGTGATAATAAGTTCCGCAAATTGCATTATACATACTGTCCACAGAATCATAATTTCTTTTTATTGCCAAACCGTTATAAACTGTCAGCTTATCTATTAGCTTAGCTGTGAGCTTACCTTTACCAGAAAGTACTTTTTTATTAATTGTTTTTCCGTCTTTTTCCATTGATTTAGTCTTATTTTTTACTAGGTTGCGGAGTCGTGAGCCCATCCTCTTTTGAACATGCACGATACATTCTTTTTTAACAATTTCATAGTTATTATCAGGAGCCCTACTTTATATCGCTCTGACGTGGCCTTACAAATTCAGGTACATCTCCGAAATTATTTATCGGATTGACTTCAAATTTTCAGAGAATATACTCAAATATAAGTACATTCCGAAAATGAAAAAAAAAAAAAAAAACGATTTTTTGAAAATTCTAACTGCGTATAACCCCTTAACACCTTAATTGTTTCCAACAAATCCCTTAATTTGGATACAACAAGTAACAAGTAAACAATAAGTAAACCCCCTAAAGCCATATAGGGAAAAATAGTTATTAGCTATTTAAAATTTTTATTCTTTATTACTAAACATTTTATTCATTGAATAGGTAAGTAATTGAATCTAAAGGGCTCTAACTTAAATCGTATGCAATATTTTTCTTTCGTGATTCATTTATAATGCTCAAAGTAAGCCTCACCCGAGTCAAACCATACCATCGAAGTGAAAAGTGAAAGACATTTGCGAAAATTTGCAAATGCGACTTAACAAATTTAAACTAGCTTTATTTGTTAAGAAAACAGATTATATTTTTCGGGATCTTTATTTAGTGTTTTTTCAATACATCAATTTGAAGCTAATGTGGGTATTTTTCGTTCTGCATAAAAAAGAAAATAAGTGAAAAAATACACTTTCGTTGATGATTTTATTCATATGGAGGTAAAAAAGTAAAAATATATCTAAACTAATAAGGAAATAATTATTTTAAAGTCGCCCATTAATCAATTGATTTATGTTAAAATTTATTGTTAATATTCAGATTAGTTCCGATTTTATGGTGCAGTTGTGAATTAATTTAATATAAAATGGTACGTTTTGTAATTTCCTTAATGTTAATTTTAATTATTAGATTGTTGGAGATATTTTTGTACAAAATGATTAATTAACTAATTGAATTATTGATCATGTATCGCATAAATATATCGAACATTTAGAAATATATTGAAATCAGATTAATTTATTTATATTTAAAATATAAATATAACACCAGGTGCAGCATATAACTGCATGCAAAACAAATAATAACGGGAAATACATCCACTGTACCTATTTCTTTTTTATAATTGAAAAAAGTATTCAGTTTAATAATAATTTTCCTTTTTTTTGTAGAAATTTTCTTGTTTCAATACTGGGAATTTGTGGTATCCTTATCGTGTATATAATGTAGAAGGGACTACTTAATCGTTTGAAGCACTACAAGTGTCTAAAATTTTCATATTCTAGAAAATATAATTATTTATTCAATTGTTTGCATGTAAATTGTATAGAAAATTTGAAACTTGTAATTATAGAACAAATTTGAAATTTATAATAATAGAATAATTACAAAAAATGATATTTAATTCAAGTTATTATAAGAAATTGCATTAGTAATTATTTTTATTTGCAAATATTAATAATTATTCATTAAAATTAGTTAATTATAAATTTTGAGAAATTTTCTATATTAAATCATATATCATTCACAGAGTTACATATCATTTGATTGATTTAAACTAGTATGGAAACCGATGCACATTTCATTTGATTGCACATCAGCAGCCTAACAATTTTACAAGACAATAATTTTAAATGATAGAAAGATGTGAAAACATTATAGAAGAGCTTTTAGGAGGACAATTACAACGTAGCTGTTCCTATATTTTATATTATGTACAAACTTTGCCTGAATTTTCTTCTTAATCATAAATTGTTAATTAATAGTTATTATAAAAAAAAAAATTTCATTTGTTTGTTTACAATTATTTGATTCAGTCGAGTGTGTCACCTCTATGAGTTGGATTCTACGCAACTCTAGGTAGATTCATTAATTCTATGGATTAATAAATGGATTAATAATTGAATATTTTAAAAAATTTAGAAAAAATTTTATTATATAATTCCAAATTAAATTTAACATGGATAAAACATTTGCCTTTAAAAATCATGTTAACACGAAAATTTAACGACGATAATAACAGGAATAAATATAAAATACAAAATTAAATTCAAATAAATATTCATATATTTATGTAATGTTCAAGATATGAATAAGAACATAACATATTCACATAATAAAATATTTTTAAAGATTTGTGTTGTGTTGAATAACAATAAATTAGCAATGTTAATGATTTTAGCAAAATTTTTGACCTCTTGAATATATTTTATAATTTTTTAATAAATTCTGATTGTAATTAATATATCTAGTATTATAATAAATAAACAAAACTAGAAATGCAAATTCAAACCAAAATATTTCATAATTAATTATAGACAAGCAATTTATTTAAATTAAAGTGAAAAAAATCATATTTTCCATGCTGAGTTTGTCATTAGTTATGAAAATTTATGGATAGCATGTAATCACATCACAACTATTTATGAATCAAAATAAATGCCATATGTAAACATCTAATTATTTATTTTGAATACATGGTGGTAATTTTTGAATATAATTTTAAATTTTTCATTGGTAACAAAGGTGTTTCCATTTTTATACTCAACATAAATAGAATATGCCAACGTATATTAGTTTTAATTAAACGCCAAAAGAATTGAATAAAACATTTTTTGTAAGAAACAACTTTTGCAAGCAACATTTTTCCGTAAAAATGTTTCGATTCGCTGTAAATTTAGCTAATAAAATACACATATAACTACAATTTGTATTAAAAACTGTATAGTCTGAATAGATTTAGAGTATTTAATGAATCATTATGATTAGAAATAGTTCTTTGATACTCAATCATAAATCGACTGGCGAAACAATTAATTTACGCTGTTAGTTGTTATCTGCACTTGTATTAAATAACATTTTCTAATGAAAAAAAGTGAAATGGTGTGTTTTTTCGATACTTTGAATAAATATCGATAGATTTCGATACTATGAACCAATTCTACTTTGTTTCAGTTCATAGCTTTACATATATTTACTATATTACACTGAAAAAATTGATATCTTTTTACTGTATTTCCGCTGAAATAAATTTGTATTCAATAAAATTTGAGCCAATACACCTTTTATAATACAATATTTAGTTTAAACTATTTTTAACTATTTTAGCATAGGTGTATGTTTATTTTTTGCTTCCCATTTGGAAGACCTTGTGATGGACCTGATTTTGTGAATCCCAAATTTTAAAATATCTCTACGTTTCAAGGTCAATGGGGCCCAATTTGAACATTTTTAGATAGATGTTTATGAGTATGAATGCCATTTGTATGTACGTGCATTCGTTTTTTTTTTGTTTCTATTATCTCGAAAACAAATAATGATCTCGGCGTGGAATTTATGACCTCGACACGTAGGAACAAAACTTAAAAATGAATGACTTTTCAGAAAAATTAGTTCAGCTGTTTTTTTGAGGATAAACAAACTTTAAAAAGCAAAAGGATAAAAATACACATCTTTAAGTTCGACATGAGAATCTTTTGGGTCTCATCTAGACCACATATTTTGGGTTTGATATATGCAAAAATTTGGGAAGGGAAAATGATTTTAAACAAAAGTGTAACCATTTGAAAGATCCTATAAGTCTCAATTTGAATAGTATTGTTAGTTTAGACACAAAATATATTATTAGTTACGAATGTAATATTTTATTTTCACCCTATAATAATTAATTCAAATATGTCATTGAATTCGTAAATAAATGAATACCTTTAACGTGTGCAGCACTGATGGTTCATGATGACTCTCCCATTTAAATAATAAAGGTTACGTTTAATGGACTAAAATGAAAATATTTATATATTAAACATTAATTTAAAATTAAGTAGGTAATTCAAAATGTTTATTAGACCTCAAGCAGTGATATTTATTAATAACTGAATGTAATAAAATTAATTTGTGTAATATTTTTTTTTCGTATACAATCAAAGAAAATATCATTGTGTTGTTCTTGTACCTATATGTGTACACATAATACATTAAATGAGAAAATGTTTCAATATTACTTCATCACATATTTAATATACATACCTACCTAGCTGAAAATGTCATGTCTAAGAGGTATTAAGTACCTAGTTTAATAACTACATAAGCCTTCAACATGTAAATTTGTGTATTCGATATCCATAACCTATACTAAAGGCTTATCAGGATTATCGAATTTGTCCGAAGAATTAGTAATAAAAAGTAGTTTTAAAACATTATGTTTAGAATTCCTTATTTACCTTAATTATTGTAGTTGTGCTTCAAATACAATATTTTTAAATTTTCAAAACATCATTTAAAAAAATTACTAGTTTACAAAAGAAATGTTTGTCACAGAGCCTCAGATTTCTGCCCTGTAGTGTGATATTATCAAACAAAGTCCTGGATTTGTATAACTTCACTATCTTGGTATCGAGTTTTTCTGAATGTAAACTTTACGTTTATCCACCTATTATTGGTCAGAATTTTTTGCCTTAAGTTCAAATTACTTGATTAACGGAAAAACGCAGTGTGACGATGAACAATACAAAGTGAAATTTTAAAAACAAATTCAATAGGCAAATAGCTATATAATATGTTAAACGAAGCAACAATAATTAGGCATTTTCTCAGGCTATATATATTTTTTTAACATTCAATAAAATTAACAATTATTCCATTGAATATAAAATTACAATTAAGAAAAAAAAACTTAAATGTTTATAAATATGGTAATTAAATACTATTTTTTATTTGTTTTATATTTTCGAACGAAAAAATAAATACTCGTTGTAGATAAGGGGATATCTATTAGATACTTTGTTATTGTTCGGAATTAAATTTTTGTTTAATATAGGTAGTATGTATATAAATTGTGCTTGAAATTGGAAGAATAAAAAATTTCATGAAGGTAAATTTATTTCATATTTTTGAGGTTCCCTAAAACGCGTGGAGTTCAGAATTTTTCGTCTCTGTGGCTGTGTTTTGTATCTGTTTATATGTGATAGCGTATCGAACGATTTATCAAATATTTACCAAACAATCTAACCCTGGTATTATAATCACTTTACTTTATCCATTAGCAAATAACTAAATAACTTTGTTTTTATTGTGGGTATTAGTGCCACCATCTTATATATAATCTGACATGTTTGTTAAGCTTTTGTATACTTAAATAACATGTTCTGAGGCATTTTTTATATTAAAGTGGATAAATAAATGAAAATTTGTGTTAAGTTGAAATTAACGCCAAGATTGAGTACAGCGAGTACTTTTTTATTTAGCAAAGTGTTCTTATTCTTATTTTGCTATTTAAAAATAGGTGAAAATAGTTTATCGGAAAATTCGTCATGTGGACTTTGCGGCTCCCATTTAAACCGCATATTTTTAATTACTGATGGTCTCCAAAGCCAGTTTATTGTTCCTACTTTAAAACGTATAATTTAGAAATTTCTTGAGTAACTCTCTGATAAGCCCTCTGTTTGAATGTTAATATTGTGCATAGCAAATTCCATAACATTAGGATAAGAATTATTTTAGATATTTGTGATAGAAGGAAATTGCATAAATAATTTTTATTTGAGTGGATTTCTAACAGCTGTTGACAATCTTCATTAAGTCTATGAATACATAATAAAATGCATATTTAAATCTTTAATTTTAATATTAATATAAATTAAAAAACAAAACAAAAAACATGTTCTGGAATATATGTTTTATGTATAATATTTTTGTACGCACGTTCCGTTCCTTGAGTATAAAACATAACACTGCATCCATATAATAATTATTAAATTTAGTTTCCCATTATAAAAAATTTTAAATATTTGTTAGAATACTGTAGTATTCATCTCAAAAATTGTTTTAGTAAACGTTGAACCACATATATAAAACTTTCTGATTGACAGAATTATTGAGAAAGTATGGTAAAATATACTTTTATTACTTTGTTTCTTATACAAATTTTTCTAACGTGACTTATTTCCTGATTTGAATATAAAATAAATATGTATGCGATAGTAAAGTATTTAAGTAACGCATCTTGTATTTGTTAAAAATTCCGTAAACAAGTAAATATAACACCTATCACAGTTAATTGTTTAGATACTCGACATATGGTTGAATATCAATGTTTAAACTATTTTTCATTCTTAAGATTTATAAATATATTATTTATATATTTTACAATAATATTTATTGTATTTATATATGTGCCTATAAAGTAAATTTTTTCTAAATTGTGGCGAACCTAAGCATTTTACGAATAAATGTTTGATAAAGTTGTTTGTTCTTAAAAAAATTAGGTTTTTAAGTTTTTCTTCATCTTTTATGGTACGAAAGTTGGGTCCTGAACCCATTCGATCCAATGGACTGATTTTGCTCATTCACGAACTTAAACCCAGTCTTTATCTCGAAAAAACGTTACCTAAATTTCAACTTACTATCTTTTTCTTATTTGAATTACATTGATGACGGACATACAGACACGAACGGGTATGCGGAAATGGAATAATTAGGTGATTCTATCTATTAACGGCACCTATACTAAAATTTTGTTTGTGCGGTCAATAACTTTAGCGTAACAAACTTTAGACTAAAATTAACATACTCTGACATTTACTATACATGTCGAAATTGATTGTAGGTATAAAAAAATAACATATTGATTGATATAAATATTTTTTTAATCATTGTGAGCTATAATTTATGGAAACTTCCACAAACTAAAGCTCGGAACAATTAACTAAATAAATATTTATTCGAATTAACGTAGGTT
Source organism: Chrysopa pallens (assembly GCA_020423425.1). Taxonomy (NCBI): domain Eukaryota; kingdom Metazoa; phylum Arthropoda; class Insecta; order Neuroptera; family Chrysopidae; genus Chrysopa; species Chrysopa pallens. Next base: position 89,663,531 of record CM035593.1, read on the forward strand.
CAATACAAATATTTATGAAATGTAGTTCTATAACACAATATTATACTTGTTTATTAATAAATCCTACTAACAGTTCAGAACATTAAAGCTAGCGGTCTGACATCTTAGGGTTTTATCCACTACGCCTTGATATCACTTTTTTTTTTATAGCATGATGTAATTTTGTGTTATATGATTTTAATTCGTATATAAATCATTCAAATTACATATGTGAAGATATGGTTTTTTTTTTGGTGGGTTAAAATAATGTAGTAACTTTGTACAAACTTTTTTCTTTACATTGGTGTGTTTTGCTTGTAGCTATGAGCAATAATTTGTTATGAAGTATTAGAATGCTCAAAGGTGATTTACCACGCTGTGCAGTTAAATTCTTCTTTTCCTGTGCAGCTACTAACCGCATTATACGAATATTACATTCTATTTCACGATAATCATATTTTAATAGTATTCTCTTGGGGAGACAGAATGTCGGAATATAAAAAATTTATATAAGTCCAGAAGTAGCTTTAACATTACTCTAAATGTTTCCATTTATAACTTCTTCATATTTTACTATTTAACATTTACATTTTCTGGTTTAAGTGTTTCGACAATGGAATAAAACCCGAAACATGTAACCATACATGTAGCAGTAAGTTGTAACGCGGTCTAAGTGCAACTGCTATCGACACCATGTATATAGAAAAAGTTTTCTAATAATAACTAAAGTTGTCTTTATCAAACAATAATATTAACACTATAAAAAAGTATACATGCGAATTACTCAGTTTGATATAAACCACATACAAAAATATCAAGAATATTTTATTAAAAATACTCAAATAACATTTGAGTAATTATGTCAAAAAACTTAGGCATATATAAATGCACATATATACTATTGTAGGCTGTTTTGGCGTGATATGCAAATAATTATTATGGTGCTGTATCATGAATCGCAGAAACTACTTGTTTAAAAAAGTATTTCATGTACCTAAAGATTTTTATTAAACTATATAGATTTTGTTTGCTTAAATACATACCGCACTGCAATCGTTTTTTACCAGATTCCTGCATAATATTTGTGTCTTCAAAAACTTAAAAATTAATACCATGTACTTTTATTATAATAAGCTATTATGTTCAACATTTACACTATCAACTTCAACTCACTTTGCAGAAAATGCAAACATTTTTTCTGCATAATTGTCATATTTTCTAAGAACATTTTAAAAAAATAATGTAAACATTGTATCATAAATTAGGTTAACTTATTTAATTGACAGGTAGACCGCGTTCACAAATTTAAAATTATGTAATTTTATAAGAAATATATTTTTATTAAAGGCTAGTTGTAACTAACATCTTTTTGTGTCAATTATTCTACCATAATTTAATTTGATAATTATTATGAATATTAATGAAGAAATGCATTAATTTAAATTTAAGATTATTAATTAAATATAACCGAGTGAGATAAAAGATAAGTGTCCTAAAACACGGTATTTTATTTTGTAAATAATACAAATATTACGTGAAGATAATAACAAAACAGTGTTAATTATTAAAATATTCGATACTGAAATAAATCGACATTTTAATTATGTACATCTTAAGTACTATTATATTAAGTATAATATATATTATATCAATAGTAATATATAAGTAATTAGGAAAATTCTATACGAGATTAAAAGATGGATCATGGATCCATTGAATCCAATTAACCGATTTTGTCCATTAAGAAACTTAAACTCACTTTTGAGGTTTAGAATACTGCTTCAAAATTTCAATAAAAGTTGTAAGCAGGCAAGACGTATATCTTTTTATAAAGTTATATTCAAATGGGTGTCGCCTGCTTCCTCACAACTCAATTAATAATCGGATTCATACTAATACCATTAAAGATCAAAATAATGTTCTATTAGTATTAAAATAATGACCTTTAGTTCAAATAAGGGACAATTGATCTATTATAAGATTTTAAATAACTGCTTGAATAAATTTCTTGTACTTATATTTTGTAATGCAACTGTATTCTTGTTACAAGCACGGGAATACTAAATGAACATGAAGATCCCTGTTTATACAGAATATTTAACTTTATTACTTTATGTCTCATTTGTATTTGTTTTTTTGAGTATTCCACATAATTATACAATGGATAAACAATTGATGTGAAACTACCTTTATTATAGCTATCAAAACTGCGTTCAATAAAAAGATGTTGACAATAAATTTACAATAATTTGCTACCAAACAAAAATTTGTCTACCAAAGTTAGGTAATTGAAATAAAATTGAATTCATCATTATTAACAAACTATATTCTATATCCGATTTGTGAATATCCTGTCGATTACCACGATGACATGAAAGGAATCAATTTAGTTTATTTGATAGTTAAATTTTTTTTTAATCAAAGCCATCTTACACTAATTTTTGTATTAGGTAAGAGAGCTTCATTTTATTTTTTCCCATTTGAAAATTTGTTTTTATATTTTGAATTTACGAAATCACAATCATACTTTTTTGGTTGAGAATATAATTTTGAAAAATTTTAGATTTTATTTGACTCATAAAATAATTGTAAGTATAGAGATTTTTTAAAAGAATTTTTTATGAATTGGGAAAATAATTTTTGGAGAAATCAAATTAATTTACTAAAAATGAATTCTTACGTTTATCGAACTCAATCGACATTTAATTATAGCTATGTTCGACGATTCCGTTCGTCGTAATTCGAATAGACAGTTTGTAATGTTTTTTAGTGTTAAGTGAAATTAGTGCTGTGTATGGGAAACTTCAATGCAGATTTTCGAGGTAAAAAGGTTGGTGCTTAGATTGTAAGTTGTTATTTTATATTTTATAGGTTTCCACAAGAGTCACCAATTTAAAATTCATATAATCTAATTAAGGTAACATTGAAAGTAAATAGAACGATTAATCTTCATGATACGATAAAGCGATTATATAGATCGATATCAAAAAGCATTGATTAAAAAGTAAAAATATTTTTAAATTATAAACTTGTGTAAATACAATTTTTCCTTGAGACCAGTTACCGTATTATTATGAAAACTATTTGATGGTATAGTGCTTAACATTATTGATCGGTTGAGATCAGTAATTACGTTACCACCAGGGGGGGGGTATATAATATAGATTATTTTGAGTATAATATTTGAAATAGGTATACTATATATATATATATATATATATATATATATATATATATATATATATATATATATATATATATATATATATATATATATATATATATATATATATATATATATATATATATATATATATATATATATATATATATATATATATATATATATATATATATATATAATAATCTATATTATATACCCTGGTTTAAATTACGTTGTTAAGTAGTTTACCTGTCAAACCCTTATGTAACCCCACCAAACAATTTGTAAAAATTTGGTAAATGCGTCGGTATAAACTAAATTTTCTTTAAAATGGTCCAAAGCCGATGAACCACAAATACAACTAAATATAAAAAATATATACTAGCATTATATTAATTTTATAATTTTTGAAAAAAATAAGAGGCTCATAAATTATAATTTACTAAATTATGTGGTTTTGTACCTACACAATTTCTAGTATACATAATTAAGTAATTAAAAATTGTTTTCTCAACGATAATTTAACACAGGCATCATTATAATTTTTAATGAATTAATTAATTTAAAAATTTTTTTTAATTTTTTCATCAGATTTTTTCTCTGCTGCTTTTCTAGAAATTTATGTTATCAAATTACATATTTAATAAACAGCAAATTGATAATTCCCACGCATATCAAGTTAGAATATTTTTTTTTTTTTTTTTATTAAAAACATTTCAATTATTTACTGTCAAATATGAATTTTTGGATAATTATTTATAAATAACATTGTTGACAATATGTTGTCGTAAACTATTGTCCAATTTTAATTTGTAGAAAAATTAAGATAACAATTTTTTATTAATTTGATTAAAAATATTTAGTTACGTTCACATTAATTTTATTCATAATATATGCTGATTGAAATTTTTTTTAATTAAATTAAATTTTATTTTGAATATTTCATAATTAATTATTGTATGTCGTAATTATGTTTCAATTTTAGAGAATTTTTGAAAGTAATGTATTTTTATTGTGAAATTGAAAGCCTTTTAGGATGCAACAATTATTTTATAAATGGTAGTTTACGAAACAAATTTTGGAAAGATGTCTCTAATGATCAAAGTAACTGAATGGAGTGGGTATATGTGCTGATGTATTAAATGTGATACTTAAACAAAAACATTGAAAACTTCTTTAATCTTAGTTTTTAAAAGTTAGTCATCGTAACACGAAAATCATTTTCATGTCTGAATTTTTGATCTTACAACATATTATTTGTTACATGGTTTTATTAGGTATTATAAACTAAATTTAAAGTTATATTTTCTGCAGATGTGGAATTCTGATCAATATATTACAAAATCTACTTTTAAAAACGGCTGCAGTTATCCACATTGCTGCAGTTATTTACATTTCTCATAGATCGTTAAGTGACGGAAAATGAAAATACGTTTCAATTTGTTTCTAATTCTTTTAAATTTATTTAAAAATAGGAATTTTTAAAAAGTTACTGGCATCATTGTGGAATCTTTGATAAAAACAAAATTTGCAGGAAATATTTTGAAGATACTATAGAATTCAAGAAAATCTGTAAGCCCAATAACAATAAAATCTATTTGTTTAAATATTCTGATAAAACTTAGCTTCGTAAATTAACACACTGAAAAAAGTTTTCGTACAATCAAGTTCACTAATATGTATAATCTATCATTATTCAATCATCTTATTTGCAAAACTTTTTTAAAATTTTACCCTTATGTAGTTTTAAAATTTTATCAATATAATCTAAAAAAATGCCTTTTTTGTAAAATTATTATGCATTGTGTAGTAGGTGGATTAAAAATAAAAGAACAAAAATATTATATATTTTATAGAAAACAATTTTTTATTTATTTTAAATCTTTTGACACCTTATATTATGTTTTGATATTCGATAAAAAAATATAAAAGTGTTTTGGCTCATATTGCATAAATATTTATCAAAGAAAACAAAAGGCATTGAAATTTGTGTTTTATTCATATCAAATTACGCAAACTCCCCCTTTCAAATTTCTGTGTTAATATAAATTCATGTTATTGCTTCTATAATATTGAATGCAGGTTTTATTGCGATCGAAAATAAATGTATAGATCCTGACCGAAATAACGAACTGTATTGAATTTGAATGTACAATCGTGAATATATAATCTGTAGAAGTATTTTCATTCCTTCCTGTCAAAATAAATGTATGTATTCAATCGTTACGGAAATATCATTTATTACATTTTTGCCCAATTCCTACTTTTAAACATTTACAAAAAAAAAAAAAACCAGAATAATTGTATAATCATCTAAATGAGAAACTCACAGGAGATCCGTAAACTTTGGGATATTTGAAACAGGTTTCGAAACTCCATAAAGAGCTTTACGAAATGGAGGTTTATTATTTAAAATAATAATAAGTAAAACCAAAATCGCTAAACGTAGTAATACCTTTTTCATTTTTGCGCACATTGTGATTTCGTCGAAGCCTTTTAGCTCAAATTTCCTGCATATATGCCCATTCAGGTGGGCTATAGATAAAAAATTTAATGTAGTTTATAAATACGTTTTACTATTACAAAGTAGTTATCATCAGTATGGATTAGCTAATCGCAACAATTCTCCGAGGACGAGGATCTTATTCGTTACCAATTTGGTGACGGTTTTGCATATTTATTCATATTATTTTTTTATATAGTTTATGTAATTTGGATATTTAATTTAATGTAGCATTGAAAAAGAAAATTCATCATGGAAGTGACATTGCCATAAATAAATTGTTTTTTATTTTATCAACACGATAATTTCTTACAGTAGGGCGTAGAGTCAAATTAGCATTAATAAGGCCTAACGTTATTATTTACCAACGGTTCCTAATATTATTTTTTTATTACTGTTCTCACATTATGTTCTATTATCATATTCTCGTTATTGGGCTGTGATTGACACACTCCTCATAAAATTAAAACGACCTGTTCCTGTACAAAAACAAAATATTAAAATTTATTCCGAAGACCCTCGAATATTTTATACATACACATCAATGTTTATTTGTTTATGCAGCAATGTTTAAAATGACATTTAAAACAGACTTGTTGACTTTAATTGAAAAGGACATACTTACTAGACGAATTCTAATATACATATTATGTAGATATAGATGTGTTTGTTTAGATGATTTTCATAATGGTTAAACAAATATATTCAAAGAATTGACATGATAACTATCAACAATAACTATAGAAAAAAAAAAAATATATATATTGCAAGAAACGAAAAATTAGTCAATCATCATTATGTCCAGAACATTGTAGGTGTTTCTTGGAGTAAATGTGCAAAATTGGGTATTTAAAGAATGTTGTAAATATGTATTTTTATACTTAGTTAAAAAAAATTTTAATGCTAGATATTGACTGCACGAATATCATAAGTTTTGTCAAATATTTTATCTTATTTTAATTAAAAATGGGACATATCAAATATGAATTCAGTATAAATGAACTGAAATACGTGTGTATTACTTAGACTTTAATTTTAAGAGAATATAATCATTATTACTCGAAACGTAAAATAACAAAAAGTCTATGACTAAATAAAAAAACTCAATATGGGTTATGAGCTGACGATACCGTGAGACTACTAGCCATTTCGAATAATAACGAATTTTAAGCTTTATTTCCACATATTATATATATATTCACAACGACAAAAAAAATGGAATCAAATATGACACAAAAGATCATGTTCTTTCAAAAAGGAAAAAGAACGAAATGATGATTATACATAATATCGTCTTCGCGTATTAAATTACATTACATACCTTATCTAGTTTCAAGTTTACAAAAGAGTAAAACAATATGATTATCTTAAAGTATAAACAAAGATAAAAAATGTGTTCAAAATTTTATGTGAGAAGTATATATAGGCTGAACAAAAAAAAAATGTCACTATTGATCAGTGTAAACGACTTTTTGTCTTACCTGAAAGGTAATTTAATATGTTTGATTCTTAAAAAAAAAAGAATTATTTTTTTATAAAAAATGTTTTTAAATGATAATAATCAAAGATAAACAAATTATTGTTGAAAATATAATATTTGGAACTTTGGGGTGTTTGTTAATAAGCATTTAACGAAAGAATTGTTAATTCAGGTAAAATTTGTTCAATAGGAAACAAAAATGGCATGTTACAATTTTTTGCTCGAATGGTGTTAGAACATTTATAGTTTAACAAATCGACTGATAAAAGATTTTTGGCATGTACAACTTAGTTTACACAATATTAGAATTTCGAAGTTAAAATATCACATTTTGTATAATGAACATGATATTTTAAATAGATTTTTGACTTATATTTCTATTGTGATATTTGATACATTTTTACATTCTCTTTATTATTTAATAATGCTGATAGAAAAATGTTTATATTACACCAAATTTTGATCTCGTTACAATCGAAATATTCATTTTAATAAGATAGAGATTGACAAAAACGGGTACATATTAATGACATGATATCTATAATACCTATAGGCAGTATATAATGAACATTCTTCTTAGAAAGTTTTTTAGAAAGAAAATTACCCACACAATTCCGTCTTAACGACTCAACTTATTTCAAAATAGTTCCTGGACTTAACTAGAGAAAAAATTACACTCACATAAGATATTGTGATGCCTTTACAATATCTGACGTACCTCACATTACAGTCACGTAATTGTACAGTCACGTGCGGCCATTCCGAAGACATAACCATCTGAAATATCAAGGGCGGCTAATTCTATAATATTCTATTATATTCTATAAATATTTTCAATGTATGTATACTTGCAACTTTATTCCGATCAATTTACATGTATCGCTGCTAAAATTCATGTTTGTATAAGTGAAAGAATATTTTAAAATTTCATAATCCGGCCAGACATTTCCTGTCAGAAGTTCCCTTTGTCAGACGCTTTAAAGTTTCGGCTAAATCAAACATTCCGCTTTCACATTTTATTAGTGAAAAAATAAGTAAGGACTGACAGCCCTGGAATCTTGGACCATTTGGCTTTTTTATCAACTTCAAGATAAACCAATGCTTTCTGTTTTAACAGACACTCCATAACGTTTTAATGAAACTGTAAAACAGATCTCAACCTGTATATAGAATAATAATACACATCGGTATTTCTAAACCACAAATGATGAAAATATTGATAAATAATAATGTTGACTTTTAAAAAGTTTCAATTTACCTGAACGGGTTTTTTTTTAGTACCTATCTTAGTTATAGAAGAACGAACGAAGGTAAAACAGTGTAGATTGATAATAAGTATAGGTATATAATATATTTTATGTCTTCATTACACTTATACGTACACATTTTTTAAATTTTTTTTTTTTTTTATTTCATTATTATTATTATAAAATTATTGAGTTATTATTATAAAATACATTATTTATTAATTTCATGAACAGTAAAAAATGAATTGAGAAGCACTTCATATATATTAAATATGTATACGGGAAATAAGTTATTAGAAATTAAAGAGGAGGTTGTTTTTTTGAATAATTTTCTCGAGTTTAATGCTATTAATATTATATTGCTTCTAGATTACATGGTTTGTTAAAATTCTTTCATTTCATTATCAATTACAGGAACATTTAATATCCATAAGATTTATTTTACAAAGTGTCAAAAAATTGGGCCACCTTGCCAAAAAAGTTTTTAATTTCGAAGAGACAAACTTTCGAATTTTTTTCCAATTTGATAATAGCAAATAATTTTAAATTTAATTCGTTTATCCTTAAGTTTGTTATTAAAAATTATCTTATTAATTCAACGCCAATGATATGGAACTATTAAATTTTTATATATATTTGAAATTTTGTGTGAGATATTATATATGGGAAATGTGGCAAGTTCTCATGCTCTTTCCTCTTCTTTTTCATTAAATTTAAATATAACCATCTGAGATGTATAGCCTATGTTAATTAAAAATACTTAAGTAGTTTTAATCACACCTTCGCTCAAAATTACGCATCGTTCTTATAAGTAATACAGAAGAATTAAGAAACTTCTTGTTTTTTTTGCCGGTTAAAACTTCAAATTGACCACTTTAATGTTAAAAAATAATAAAAACATGAAATGGAATTTCATACCAAAAGGAATTTATAAAAAAAAGTTTATATGCCAATTATATATTTAGATATGCAGTAAGATTTCAAAATAATAATAATAATGTTGTATGTACAAAAATGAAGACATTAAACAGATTATCGTCAATAACTACACATCAATCTAATGTTAATGTGATGAGATTTCTGATAATTTTTTTAAGTTAATTCGATATTTATTTTTGTAAAATGATATACAAAGTCGGTATGAATAATTTTTGTTTGTTTTTGTTAACAATTGATATTTAGTCGAAAAATTGACAAACTATATAAAAAAAGGTAAATATTTTTATTAATAAAGATACAATTTGTTTTTTCAATTAGAATCTTTTTCTACAAAAATATCAATTGTAAAGAAGAAAATGTATTTAAGAGCAGTATACTAACTCCGAAAAATGAATTTATTTATATAATAGATCTCAATTTTACAAATTACTCAACACTCAATCTTCGGACAATTTATATTATTACAATAGTTGCAAGTTGTAATAATTTAAATTGTGCCAATTGTAATAGTATATTGTGTAACAGGTAAGTTAAATTGCCAATTGCACACGAGCACAGTTGCCTCATGTAAAACAAACATGTGCCTTAAATTCTAGCCTTTTTATATATAAAAAATAGAATACTATTCATTTTTTGTTTAAAACCATTTTTTTTTTTAAATAAAAACAACTTTTGTTCGATCCATTTTTTCGTATAATCAATATTTTGGGCTACTACAAGTTGGGTCTATACATTCTAACCAATATATTTTGTATTCTTGTTTTGCTAATTATCCGTTTAAGTATAATGTGGTATTTGATTAAATAGACCGATATATGCGTTTTTATCTCTGCAACGAATGGCATTTAACAATGTTATGGATTGAAAATTAATATAAGAACCAATTTGTAACTTAAGTTTTGGTTACTATAACCGTTTACATTATATAAATTTTCAATTGCTATTACATTATGTAATATATAAGTCATCTGGAACATAGTGCTTATGAAGGAACGAAATACAATTTTATTTAGTAGAAAAATTTTACTTCAAAAGACCGGTTTGGCATATTAAACTTTAACAAGAAACGTACTGAAAAAAATTTATTTATTTCAAACAATTTTTATTCAGGTTAATATCTCAAATATATAGCCTGAAATATAAGTCCAATTCATACCAAGGATAATTCATTTACATTTATTATTATGATTACTTCAAAAAATACTAATTTTGGCATAATCTAAGAATTTTAATTTAAATGGTAGACAATTGTAAAATCAATAGACACTTAAAAAAAACACTTTTCTTTTAAAATTTTACCATACGTTTACAGTCAAGTTTATAGGAATTCCATGACCACCCTATCCATGATAATTAATGGTGGGTTCTAAAACTGATATTTCATATCGAAACTAGATTTTAAAACTATACATTAAAATTATTGCTACATGCTACCTTTTCATTTTACAAACTTCGTCCTGTTATTCATTCAGATGAGTATAGAATAGGTACTTAAACTTATAAAAAAAAACGCTAATAAATCTAGTAAAAAAAAAAAGGTAAAAAATTATTATATGTAATCAATATAAATCAATACTATTATTAATAATATTAATAATATATTACATTTGTATGTATAAAACATTCTATATATATTATGCAGATAAAATACATTGTATATTGTACGTAATGTAATGTATGTTAATATTTATTACACTGTAAAAATGTTATAAAAAATGATTATACATAAAACACACACATATTACATATAACATAAATAATATTTTATATAAATTATATTTTTACTAAATAAATAAATAACTAACAAATATTTTTGCAATAAAATATTTTATAACAATTATATGTTCATGTATGTATTTACAATGTGGGCCAAAAGATATTGGCCATATATATGATTTCTAATATAATAATAACAATCGAAAAATTGTTGGAAAATTTTAAGTAGGTATTTGTGTCAGTCTGAATAATTTTATGATATAAAAGCACAAAATGGTAGAAGAAGGGTAGGGGGAACTCTTGTCAATCTTTCTTCAGTGACCTGGTATGTAGGGTGCCACTAAAATAAAATATCATAATGAATGTATGTTTTAAATTTTTATGTTAAAGGTTTTGGAAAATTTCTCTTTTCCCTTTCGAAAAAATTGCTTTTTATCTAAAAAAATAAATTTAAAAAAAGTTATCATCGGTTTTGAATACGAGACTTTATGATTCGAAAGCAGATTTTACACCGCACACTCAGCGTTTGGTAGAAGATTTTTTAACTATGTTCACATAGGTTTATAGTTTATAGTTTCAAACATTCGAATTTTATTCTAAAGTCGTTAATTTTCGAGATTTTTTGGTCTTTTATTTATAAATGCGAGTTTTTATGGTGACAACCAAATAAAATTTGTTTGTTTTGTATGTTTTTAAATTTTAAACTTAAAAATAATTCAAAAAAAAAAAAAATAAAAAAAAAAATAAAAAATAAAACAGAACATTTTAAAAAAATTAAAAGAGTTTAAGGCTGTGGAAAGAATCAATATTGAATGAAAATACTCTATCTATCTAATAACAGCCAATAAAGATAATGTTTATTTCTAATTACCGTTGAAAAAAAAAAAAACAAAATTATATTTAATCCATTAGAAAAAGCAATATTCTTAATATATTAAATTAGTGTGTGAATCAATTTTTAATGTAGGTATATATTTATTATGAACAAATATTTTTCTATAAATATAAGTCAGAAATACAGTAGAAATTACTTACAACGACATTCAAGAGACCATATAATTTGGACGCTATATCTGATAGTCGTTAAAGCCACATAACTTTCATTTTTATATTTTTGAATTGAATATTTGAATTGTAATATTTTATTCGAAAAAATTTCAAAATTTAAATTAAAAATTAAAAAAGCTAAAAATAAGTATGGCGGTTAGGCGCGCGGGTGGACAGACGGACGGAAATGTCTAATTTAGTAAATGAAATTAGAATATATATATATATTTTTCTTAAAATGCTATATTAAAATAAGAATAAAAAGCTTTAGATGTGTGCTTTTTTGAATATAACATCCGCGATATATTGATTATATTCGTGGCAAAAATGACACACGAACCCTAATAACGATTCAGTAGACACATCATTTATCAAAATCGGTTTTATAGTTTCAAATTTAAGTCTTCTTTTTAGCTTGTCATGGTAGGGTAATCAAATCTATAATTTACATTGAAATTAAATAAGTAGTAACAATTGTTTTATCATATATTGCAATCTCAATTGTTTAAAACCACTTTTGATTTAAAATCAACTAGATATTATAAATTTTATTTGAACATTAATTTGAATAATAGAATTAGAAATAGATTTTTATACAATTGTCTCATATAGGTGGGTGCGAAACTAGTAACTTACAGGCGCCTTATTACATGTAAAAATAATTTTATGTGGGATGTTATTATGAATATTATGAATATTATTTAAACAAATACAATACATTTACGACTCATGCTACTTATGACATATAATTTAAATCAATATAGTTCAAATATATTTATAATTAAAAAATTTAACCATTTTTAACCGACTTCAAAAAAGAGGTTTCTCAATTCAACAGCGTATATTTATTCATTTTTATATATGTGTTCGCGGATAACTTCGTTGTTTATGAATCGAATATGATGATGCAATTTTTTCGTAGGAAAAGAGATATCCCAAGGGAGGTACCATGAGTACCACGAAACCAAGATGTTCCTTAGGGGAGAGAAGGGGTAAATGATTTTTAAGTGATTATTTGAACATATTTTTACTACTTCATCAAACAAATATAATAGAAGTCTGTGAAATCTCAATTTAATACTGTTAATCAGTTTCTGAAATGAAAATTTCTCTACGTCAGGCTGATATTTAGTGTTAATTTATGACTTTGGTTGTATTTAGTAAAACGAAGTAATCGTATTGGGGATATTTATTGTATTTATACATTTGATTTATTTAATGCCATTTGATCAGCCAGTCATGTCATTAATTAAAACATAATTAAATGATTTTTTTAATACTAATTAACAGTTAAAATAATGGTGTAGACATGTTGTATTTTGGAAAATATTAGACTTTCTACACATAGAAAAATGTAGTGGTCAAAATATTAGAAATATCAAATTGATTTAAGACATTTTGCTTATTTTTTAATATTTACAACAGTTTATCGTTTATAATTCTCTGGACCGATTTGAAAAATTTATTCACCCAAAAAATCACATATCGAGTATCCAAACAATTAAATTGGTGGTTCTTTTCTTTTGAAGAGTCAGGACATTTTTCTGTATTTTTCTTTTAGTCAAAATCAGATTTCTAATGCTTATTTACGTATTTTGGACCAGTTTTAATAGTTTTTGTCGCTTATCAGTCCAAATGTACACGAAGTACGCATTTCTCTCCTTATGCTTTCAATTAGAAAACAGTCGAAAAGTTCAAAATTTTGTGTGTGCTGTTTATGGGTTTTCTAGGATAACTAAAATCTAAAAAATTCAAAAATAACATTTATTATACGATCGGTCGATTAGTTTTTGAGATATTGCATGAAATACATCCGCTAAATCGGCTTCTGGACCAGATTTTTGGGGATATCTCCAAAACTGTGCATTCAATCGTTAAATAAATATTATTTTTGAAATCTACGGATCAAAATACCCTTAAAAACACAAATTTTTTTGAAATCAGATGAAAAAATTTTTTGTCGAATTTTTGCAATTTTTCTAAGGGGTACCCCTTCGAAAAAATCGATAAAATCCAACAAAATTTTTTTTTCTACATTTGGATAAAATATACCGTTCTAAGTTAATTTTGACCCGTAGATTTCAAAAATAATATCTATTTAAAAATTGGATGCGTAGTTTTTGAGATATCGCTAGAAATCCGATTTATAGGTCGATTTATTAGATATATTTCAGGCCATATCTCGAAAACTAGCCAATGGATCGTAAAATAAATATTATTTTTGAATTTTTTAGACCTTTGTTATCCTAGAAATCGCATAAACAACGACTAAAAATTTTTGAACTTTTCGTCAGTTTTCGAATACAATTGAAAAATATATATTCAATAGCATAACAAAAATTAAATTACAATTGATTCAAGGACACTCCTTTGTCTAAAGGCTATCTTATTTTCTATCTATTTTTTGAAAACGATATAATTTTTTGAATTAATATGGAGATACTTGAACAGTTGACGTCTTACGCAGATATTTCCCTCTTTGTTTAATTAATGTCCAAATATCGATTATATTTAAGGATTTAAAAAAAAAAAAAAAAACAAAAAAAAAAACAAATATTTACAGATTCATGTTGTTGAAGTAAAGACGCTTCAATTGAAGTAATAAAAAATATCATAATTTAAAATGAAAAGTTTTTTATAAAATAAAACAATTTAACTTGAATAACTATAATTAAAAAAATTTTTTTCAGAAATTTATAATTGATGTTAATTGGTATTTTATGCATATTTTTTTCTGTCGATTTGTAATAAAACTAGTCCAAACTTTCATAACAGTAACAAAAAACATTAAAAAATACATAAAAATTAAAAAAGCAAAAATTATAGTAACATTTAGGAAATATAAATTAAGTATAGAAAACTAAATATTGCATAGCACAATAATTTAATGAATATAAACAAACAATATTATTATCAATCTATTGTTTATTTAATAAAAAATAAAAGTGCACAAAATCTTGTCCATTGGTCGTTGTGGAGTGTCTTGAAAACAATCTTCTTTAGCATGCAGAATTAGGTCACATTTAACATTAAAATGCATTCCATTGACATTGAAACTGGAACAACATTTAAAATTTGAACTTCGTTAACAAGTGTTCTACTTAAGTTAAAATTAAGTTCGCAAGATTTGACTTAAACTAAGTAACAAACAAACATTACAAGTTAAATAAAAGCTATTAAAAATATTGATATTAAATCTGTTATCAAAATAGATCAAAAAGAAAATAGCTTATTAGCGACCAAAAGAGTGACTTCAAGATCAAGAAGGAAAAAATTATATTTCAAGCCACAATAACAATAATAACAAATATTTATTGATTCTGTGGACGTATTTTGAATTTTTGTGTAATATCAATACGCATAAACAATCTTAATATTTATAATTAAGTACGTGGGTGGTTCATTGACAATCATTTGTATATGTAAGAAATGTCAGTCGCAAACTGATTGTGATTGATAAGACTTTTTTTACTTATTTAAATAATTTCATCGTCAGTCCCATTTAATATTAAATGTTTTTGACATATGTGTAGGTACTGTTTTGTAGCTTGAGCTAAATGTAGAATGTCGAATTTAATGACTATTTTTGATAAAATGATAATATAATAACAATAGAAATATGTTTGTTTTTTCAAAATCATTAACATAACATAACAATTTTATTAAAAACTTTATTTAGTCATCAAAAATTGTAACAAGCATTCATTTAAACAATGTAATTGTTTTAAAATTATATATTTTAAGAAAGGTAACATTCATAATTATTTAAAAAAAAAAATAAAAATAAAATAATGACCTTTAATTTAGACATACTTAAGTATATTCTTAATACATATGTACATATTTATTTTTATACATACGTTTAAACAAAGAAAAAACATTTTAGTGCCGGTGTCTATAAGCATTTCATATCATATAATAAATGTACTTTTTAAAATTTGTATGTCTTATTAAT
Organism: Chrysopa pallens; assembly: GCA_020423425.1. Lineage (NCBI taxonomy): Eukaryota > Metazoa > Arthropoda > Insecta > Neuroptera > Chrysopidae > Chrysopa > Chrysopa pallens. The sequence continues at coordinate 89,679,560 of CM035593.1, forward strand.
GATTAGTTTAATAACTTTTTTCTCTATGAAAATTCTAAAAAGTGTTTTATTCTTTGGAGTTTATGAAAAATATTCGACCGCCTCCACAAACTTAAAATTGACCGGCATCGATTATTTGTTAGTGTTATAGAAAGATTATTAAACAAAATTTGTAAACACCATTTGAAACATTATGAAACATAGAATATCCTTTATTCGACAACATAAGAATTGCTACTATTTTTCCACAGTTTTAAATTAACGGTTTAAAGTTAAGACAGATGACGGACTTTTGATTTATCTCCTAGCAGAAAATATGGTTTTGCATTTGTTTTTTTAATGATCTTCCTAGAATAATAACGGATATCTGCCAATTTGAAGCTTACACAATGAATCAGGTCCTGACCGGAGATCACCGCCATAAATGCTTGTTCTGTAGGAATGCAATGTATTAATAGTAAGAAAATTAATAGTTCGACTTAATTATTTCTGGTAGCTGTGACCTATTTTTGGGTCTGAATCAATGCTTGTGATTCGTATAAGTAAAAATAAATACTAGCTTGAAGCCACCAAATATTTAACACCAGATCTTGATATTAGCGGAATTGGTAGTAGATACTACTTTTTTGGATCTGGGTTCACGCATGTATTGACTTCTATAAGTGACTAAAAAAGAAACACCAGCTACTGTAGCCAGCAGATATTTAATATGCGTCATAAATCATCATCAAATATTGAAATTAACCAAAGTGGTAGATGCCAATTTTCCTTGTTTTACAAAGCTAAATACGGATGATTGCTTTGAAAAATACTTACCCATGATATAAAACTACCCATAGATATAATTATATTGTATTATAAGAGAGACATCAATGCGTGTAAATAATTGTAAAGTCAATCTACACTTAAACATATGACATATGTTGAACGTATGATTTTATTGCTCCTGATAACTTTAGATATTTTTATTGGCATTCAAGGTCAAGTTTTTTTTCTACAAAAAGCCAATATAATATTAGAGAGAGAGTAGTGTTTTAAGTTTTACTCGTAAAGTATATCCTAATGATATATGAAATGTATAAAAAAAAAACCTATTAAAACTTTAACAAGTCTGTGTCACATTAACACTAAAACAAACTGTTTAGTATTTCAATTTATTATATTTACACAGTACCCCGAAAAATTTTACAAAAATATAAATGCATGGATGCCAAATAAAAACCGATTTAAGCATGCATTACACATTATATAAGCCATAAAATATTCTGCGCGTACATTATTCTTACAGTAAATAATTTTAGATTTAATATTCCGTATAAATTTGTAGCTTTGCAGTATTAGGTAACATAAAAATATATGTCTCACAAATTAAGATTATGAAATAATTATTTTCAAGAATCTCACCAGCTCTTCATTCCTAACATTATAATTAGTAGAATGATTGAAAAAGTTTAAATTTATTATGAAATTCTTAATTACCATATTCAAAAGACGTGCGTAATTTCTAAATTACAAAGCTTTATATATGATCGAGGAAAACAGTAAAAAGACATTCTGAAAATTTTAATTGTTTATTTATTCAGGTTAATTATTTAACAATAACCGCTCTGGAGAAAAAGCTTCGTGACTGTTTATTTATCATTTTGTTAGATATTATAATACTAACAGTGATTTTGTAAAATTTATTGTGTATAAAACAAAGTAATGCTGAAAGTAATATCAGAATGTTACTCAACGCATTTAAAAACACAATAAAATAATAATCGGGTTCCTACACAAATGAGTGTAACACAGATGTGTGACAGGTATCCATATAGAAGGTATATTTACCTATATATAACCAAACCTATAATATTTCTCTAAGTAACATAAAAAAAAAAGGTTATAATACTTTATATAGTAAACACAAACATCATTTTATGATGCAAAACTAATTTTAAAATACAGAGGTAAAACATTATTAAGTTATTTTGTTTGTAATTTACAGTAATCACCAATTTTAGTAGATTTTTATTTGATGTGACCGAACACTAAAGTATTAAAATATATATTATAAAACGAAACAAGAAACCTGGTGCTAATAACCTGTTAAATAATCTACCAATTAACGTATACTTTTATAAATATCACATTTAAAATTACAATATATACCTAGGTGTGCGTTATAATGGCATCTAATAGATAGGTACCAAGCTAACTTTAAGTATATTTAATGGGTAATAAAAATACGGTTGACTTGTTGTGAAACAAACACAAAAACTACTTTAAGGATTTTTAATTTTAATGAGCTACAAAAAAAAATGGTTTTTTAATATGTGAAATTTCATTAAAAAAGTATCAACAATGCCGGGGTATTTTGTCAAGTATAATAAGCAGTTGATAGCAAAGACAGTTTGAATCTCAAAAAAACCGTTTCTTAGAATCTCCAAACTAAAGGAATATTATTTTCATGAAAATTCATTATTATTTACCTCTGTATTTTAAAATTATTTTGTATTTCAAAATTGTAACTAATCCGAGCGTTTTACGAAAAAATTTCAAACAAAAGTAGTTTGTATAAAAAAGACAAACATTTTTTGTTTTTAAATTTTTCTTATAGGTAAAAAGTTGTGTTATGGATCCAAAGGATGCAATGGACTGACTTTACTTATTCAAGAACTTGATTTTACTTCTTAGGTATGAAATATGTCCCCAAAACTGCATCTAGCTTTTTCTTCTTGTTTGGCGGGCAGTTTTTTTAAAGTGACTACGTCAATTATCAGAAAGTTAACAATTTTACAAAAACCAAAAAACATGCCGAATAATCGTCGAGAGATTAAAGAAAGGAATAAAGAACTTTTAATTAACATGATCAATGGGATCCTACTCTGATGGAATTACAAATTGCGGGGCGAAAATTGGACATAAATAAAGCCAGTTTATTTACTTATAATGCAGTATTATAAGTAGTTATAGTTAGTTATATACGTAATAACAACATTGATTTCAAATCAGAAATATAGTTTAGACATTAATGTTAAATAAATTTAAAAATAACTTATGCATTTCTTTTTGATCGTATACGATAATTGAAATTACTTTTATGATTATTTACCACTGTTAATTAAGTAGACGCAGTTCTGATCTCCAAAGAATTACTTCTATTCTAAAGGTGTAATAAAATATTTAAAAAATCAACATAATTGAACATTAAAAATGTAATTGGTTAATATAGGAAGAAAATAAATGCTAGTTAAAAAACAAAACCAATAAATTTTCTGTAGTTTTATGTCTTTTCTTTGGATTTTGTAGAACAAAGAAATGTATGATAATAATATTTATATTTGCAATAGATATATAATAGATATGCTTGCTACGTCAAAATAAAAATAAATTAAATAAACAATTAAAAATATTCAAATAATGAAAATCTCAAATAAATGTTTTAATAGTAATTATTAATAATAAATCAAAAGTTAAAAGTAAATAAAATTAAAAGTTAAAATCGGATCATGGGTTCACGAGATATTGACTAGTGAAAACTTTCGAGCACTATATCCCGGGAACGTTAAATAATAGGTGAAATGTTTTGAAAATAGAACCACCCTTAGCATGACTATTCTTGAATAATAATTTATAGTCTTAACCATTCATTTCTCTGAATGAATGCGACAACCCGCTAAACAGGCTGAGCGATGGTCAAGAAATGAAAATGGCTTAGAAAGATTCTAAACGTTGATTATAATAAATAAACCAAACAAATTTTTGAAATAAGTAAAAAAGGAAAACCCAATAAGGTGTAAATAAATCAATTTCAATCAGGAGAACATAATTCTTCCGATATCGATTGCAATTACAAATTGCAATTTGTATAATGTATCCTGTATAAAATTCAAGATTTAGGAACATTGGACATAACTTATTGTCTCCGTAGGTCACTGAAGTTTATACAAGTATTCAGATTTTATCACTCAACATAATATTTTTTGATCGGTTTCATTAATTTATCAACATGTGGTATTTATATTAATTAAGAGCAATAACAAATGTTCAGTTAAATATAAACGACATTTGACTATTTTTTATTTCCAATTAAGGACTGATATTTCAGTTAGCATCATAAAAAAATAAAAAATAAATAAAAGATGAAATATTTGAGAAATAGATCAATTATTTTGATCTCACCTTATGATTATCTTGTTATTAAGATAATCACACAGAATATTAAAAACAAAAGAATCAACCTTTACCATATGTCAAAACATATGTGTGTTGGTGTTTAAAATTTTGTAAATTCGTGCGAATGATGACATCTAATTATATTTCCAGACAGGATGTTCAGAGTGTGGTTATGTCGAAGAAATGTGAACTCAATTATAAAAATTAGATCATCCACTTTGTAATATAAAATGAAAAGACAGCGGAAATGTATTATTTTTAAACGAATCGTTTTTTTTATATTTTACAGTTGATGAGAAAATTATACGTAAGACATTATTATTTATGTTAAACATGATTTTAGAATTAACAAATTTGAATATAATTATTGTAATATTTTAAACATTTTGTTTTCATTCGAGTCATTCATTCAATCAGTTAAGCCTTAAGGATATATTAAATGTAGTAAAAATTTGCAAGGCTAGAAAATATTGAGGGACAATATAAAGAAAATATCTTTTAAATGTAATAAGGCAATATGAGGAAAATATCTTTTAAATGTAATATAAAACAATGTGAAAAATTACTTGACATATTAATTTTCCGACGCTCATGGTATTTATATTATTTTCATCGGAACATCTGAACTTTCACTTTATTATGAGCAATAATACATTTTAATATTTTCAAAATTATATGCACTTCAAAGCTTTTTTCTAACAGAGTTTAAAATAACCATTCAGAAAATTTGATGAAAATAAAAGCTAAAAAATTAAAAAAATTATCATGGCTTTTCCTGATACATGGATATTATTACTTTTACAAATTTATTAGAAAATATGCGCATTGTGCAGACATAAAAGTATTATTTACAACGTTCTAACAATAGCACTTCAAATGAAAAATATTGCAAAAAAATATATGTTTATATATAAATTATAACCAGCTATGCATTCATTAAATAATGTAACAAAAGTAACTAATAATAAATAATTATAAACAATAATTATCATCTATAACCAATTAAATTCAAGAAATACCTACCAACACGTTAATTGAAGATGGTATATAATAGGTTTATGTTTGCTCATAATTCTGAATCATTTTCACGCATATTGCTTTATGATAACATAGATTTTCCCACGATATATTATAATAGGTATCGCATTTGGACGACTCAATGGTGCAAAAACAGTACTTATTTATTTTTAAACTTTTTAACTTATGAATTTTCATTGCCTTTTATAATATTTTTGAGATACTTAATTTAACACATTTCGTGTTATACTTTATAATCAATTGGCTAGCATACATAAAAGTAAATTCCCTTTAAACAATTATACTAATTTTTACTTAAAAAAACCTTAAACACAAGTAATTATGTTTAATTATCCAAATAGTTTGGAATTACTGAATGGAGAATAACTAATAAATGGTATCTTCATTCTTCTATGCATTCAATGTAACATATTTAATTATAACTATTATCATAAAATATTTTATTGTTAATTCATGACGGTTGATAATAAAACAAATAATGATTTAAAAGCAATTATTTATAAAAATATTATTAAAAAAAAAAAAAAAAAGAAACAGATTAAATAATATTTAACATCACATTACTTCTATTGTGAAATGTTTGAAAATTATTTTGTTAACTAGATGTTTTGCTGGCGGCTTCCATCGCGTGGCGTAACGTAAAACATGATCTATACCTGAAGTTAAATTAATACAAAATGTTGATAGCTTATTTTTTAATTTAAATTAAATATTAATTTTTCAAAAGAATGTGAATGCGTTGAATAATTTATAATAAAATATATTTCCATATTTATTCATACGTTAAGCTGGGGTTAATTTAGCAGATATCCGACAAACGAGAGTACGTTACCGAAAATTCAAACAATTTAAGTTTTTCCGGTAACGAACACTAGTACCACATTCAGAGAGCACAATTAAAAAATATAAGACTTAAATTTCAAGAAAATATTATCTTGTAGTTTTTGAAACACCATAAAAGAGGTAGAACATTGCAAACTAGCGTTTTTTAAAATGCCTTTTAAAATTTATTTTTTTTCTTCTGATTTATGGATATAAAATAAATTTATCTATTTTCCGTTTTCACATTATGTTATTCCACATCGATTGTTAAAACTTCATAAAATATATAAAATGATAAAAACGTCAATCAAATTTGATCAAAATCAGAAAACACGTTCGAAATTTACAGCGGAACAAAGATAAAAATTAATAGAAAACTGTAAATTTAAACATATTTCGAAAACGGTTGTTTAAGTGCAAAAAGGATGAAAAATTTGTGGTATCCATTCCATAGTTCAACAAATTGAGAGATACCATTTATTTTAAATATTATTAAAAATTTCAATTGGAATTTTTCAAGATCTTGGATCACCTATCTCGTGTTGTTTTCAAATTAAAATGATTGACTAAATTGCAAATGTTTTTAATATTGCCAACGGAAGTGCGAACATAAAGCATACATTGCTGTAAATAATGTTATTATAATTATATATATTATGTTTGGTTATAATATATTGAGACAGTGCGAGCCGCGCCAAATCGCGTTGTGAAGCCATCAGTGAGTGGGGTGCCAATATCAGTTGGTGTGGTCAAAACAACACCCAATAATCTTATATACGATTGCAAAGCTTTTAAATACATTTTGAATGTAATAATAGTACTGATACATAGTAAATGTAAGTTATTAATATCAATAGAAGAAAAGATCCAATATTTCAAAAATGTGTTGTAGTGCCACACAACCTCCATTTATTAGTTTTACTGCGAAAAATAAGAATAAGCTTAGAGGAAAAAATTTTTATAGTTTTTTCTATGAACTAAACGAGCAATGTCAATTTTTTATATACTGCATAAACGGATATTCAAATAGACACGTTCAACTTCTTATGCCCTTTTTTGGCTCTTGGGGTATCATACGCAGATTTTTGGTATAAAAGGATCCGATAAACGTAAATTTCCTTTGAAAATCTAACATCTGATCCTGTGTTTAGTTTCTACAAGCTAGACATAACCGCTATATCATTAACTATGTACTGTATTGAAGTAAATCGAGTTGATAATCGTCGTAAATAATATGAATACGAACAATCTTTTAATAATAATAATAATAACGGCGACAACAGACGGTCGTAAATAATAATATTCAGATTATTTGAATATGTAAATTGTTTGTATTTTATAGGGATGGCCATAATAAAATAAAAATAACAACAATCGATACAAGAAGAATTCTTTGACGGTTTTAGTTTTTTGTTAAAAGCAATGTATGATAATTCAGTTATTGTATTCGATTTCTCGCATTTTAATATCAAGTAGCGTATTGTGTACGTTGTATACAAAATTGTATGGATAGAATTTAAAGTTTCTACAGAATTAGTTTATTTTATACACTCGATAGACACAGAATGTGCCATAATTTTCAGAAAGGAGAGTATTATAGTAATGGTAAATAATTTAATTGAACATGCAATTGGTGTAACATTCATATTTCCAAATATTAGCTAACTTTCAATGTTGGTTGAAGTAACCACAAAATTTATATCATTTGAGAAAGAGTAAAAATTATTGCAATGGCAGATAGTGCCTGTTTAGTTTTCTGCGTTCATACAAACGCCGGCATCGTAAAGTTTAATTTCTATACAAAAATTTTATGAATAAGATTAAGATTTGATGGCAAGTAAAATTTTGAAAAATTCAGAAATCCCTGATATAAAAGCAAACTTCACTCTAGTGAAAACTTACACAATTTGTAATACATAGAATCATTACAGGAATTTTTATACGTGTGCCATTAGTTTGTGAACTTTGTTATCTATTGCTATTTCCTGTCAATTCTAATTGATTTCGAAATGTTGAAGATCACCTATCGTGGTTTCTATCCAGATCATGTAAATTTTTGTTCGAATATTACTGTGTATAAAATATCTATATTTCACTAATGAATACCACCGCCTGGGAAATTTTAAGTAGCTTTTTTGGTTCGAAGATTAACGGCAACTGTTCTAGTTTATACAGGCGATTGAAAAACTTGTATGGAAACTACAAAATGTATGTCTTCAAGCGATTGTGTTTTCCCAAGATTTTAAAAACTGTAAAATATAAGAAGTTTTCATAATTATTTTGGCTTTTTAAGACAGTTCTGCAATTTCGTCTTTTTTTTTTTTGCAAATAGTAGGAAAGGGATGTTGAAATAAAATAAACAATGTATACCTAATATTAACTAAAAATTAATGATTGCAAATATAATCAAAAATATGCAACTGTTCAACCCTATGAATTAAACGAACAAATAAATAATAAATATGTATTAAAAGATAGACTTAAACAAACATTAAAAATTATTTATTATCAATTTAATAGTTTATTGATGAACAATTTTTTTCTTTTTTTTTTGCTATTCAAACAAATAATCATATCTTTTCAATAGATACAACCAACATAGTCATATATACCAGACCTATACACATTCATAATATTCATATAAATGTTGTTGATACATTCATTTTGTTTTGTGTTATCAGAATAGTTTTATCTTTTTCAAAATGTATAACTACACAATATTCTTTTTTTATATTTTAAATTCATTGTACAAATAATTTAATAATATATACCTGTTGTACAGCGGTATGGCATATGTCATAATTTATTATTATCAATAGTTCGTAATATTAAAAATCTTTCTACATATAATATTTATATGAACGATGTATTTGTAATGTATTGAAATGTATGTAAATATTTTTTATCGATCGTTTTTAAATAAATCTATTATTAAAAAAAAAAAAATCATATAACAGGAGGTATAAACACAATTTGTTAGGTGCTTCACCATGGCATTATGATAAGTATATGAAATGCATTTTTGCATTCCATCTAGCCAACTTAGCTTGATTTGATTTTACAGTTAGATAACGCAAAGTATAAGGCAGTAATTTTTTCAAAAAGCAGTATACTGAATTATTTCGAATCCGTTCATAATCGATATTAGATTAAATGCGAATCTAAGAATTTTACAAGTCAAGTATCTACATGAGGGTTTCAATTTAAAATGGTATTTGGGGAAATAAATAATTAACAATTGATGGAAATAAATAAGTATCTTGATATTGTTAACAAGCGGTAGAAAACATGAGGAAACAAACACTAGGCATAGCGCAACTATACAGCAATCGAAAGCATTGTAGTTACCAAAGTTTGGAGAATTTACAATTTACAAAAATATAAGCTGTGTCAATTGCGAACGGTTTTTTCGAATATCATAAACTTGTATTTGAAATCGAATTATAAGTTCTTATAAAAAGCTTTTTGGAAAAAAAAAACTTTTAAGAGAAATCTATTATAATGATAATTGTAATTTTTGTCTTACACTGCAAGTTTTCCGAGAGAGTTTATAAAGAAAGCAAGTTAACCAATCTAGCGACTTATGTCATACTTAAATTTTGTGGCTTTCTAGTCGATACCGCATACTTTAGAACAAAATTTAAATAATAACTCAACCAAGCTATGGTAATCAAGGTAAAATCATAACCATGCTTTGACAACCTCTGTCTTACACTTTAAGCTTAGGTTTTGCTAATTTACGCAATATTATAAACTTTTTTATGGTCCTTTCCATAAAAAACGATCTTTCATTCCTTAATAAATTTCAGTACGCAAATCAAATTGATATTTTTCATGGACCGTAGCCAAAACACGAAACATTATTAATACCAAAATAATAACAATATTAAAAATATGATAAAGAAGACTTTTTGACGACGTCTATAAGGTACTCTGTTGTTTTTATTTATACGCATACTAGAACAGATAATTTTATATGTATTAATATAAAAGCTTGTGAGAAAACAGGCTTTGCCCGCGGTCGCGGTAACTATTCATATCATATTAAATAAAACTTTTTTTATTTTTTAACAATATATTAGTATTTATTGTAGTACATTGAAAACATTGTAAAAAATAAGAATAACCATTATTTATGTATATGTTCATCTTTATTTAAGAGATGCCCATTCACAATGAATACAAAAGTTATTACAGAACCATTAGAGTTAATATTACATCCATACAGTATTAGTTTACTATATTATACATACACCATCTATGAAAACGTATGATGATAGAAACATGAATACCGACATGGGGGGACGACAGCAACCACATTGACTGGTAGTGTTATTATAGTGTTTGGTAAGAAATATATACGAATACAGGATGGTGTCACTTTATATTAGCTGTATGGAGATTTTGTTTCACTCTTTAATCACGAAATAGATTTTTTTATCAGCTAAGCTGATTTTTTTTCTCTTAAAACTAGGAAGACATCCTTTCAGTATTTGTTAGGTGTAATAAGAGTATAATAAGGGAGGAACCGCAACCGCGTCCCTTGTATCTAGATATGTACTCTCTTTTAGAATACCCCATCACCTGAAGATGCGTTCTAGCACAAGGTGATTATTATATTATTATGTTGTTGGTAGAGCCGATCACATCGTTCTTATCCAAACGACGACTAAGTGATCATTCTTCCGCCTTTTTTAATTTTAATTAATCAAACTGTCACGCCTGGATTTGCACTCGCAACGTCCTGTCTAAGTAGTCAAATGGGTGAACATACTAACAATTTCACTCCCTTGACCACTTAACCGGTTTGTTAGGTATGCGAAAGTGCATTGTTTTTAAAAACTATCTTTGGTTTTGTGTTAGCAAGATGAAGTTCAATGAAGAAATCAACTCATCATAAAATTGTTATTCATTGTTTAGAGTTAATAGTGGGTACTGCTACGACATTTTATGTGATTCGTAGAAGTAAATACAAGTGGACAGTTTTTGGTTTAACTATCAGTGTTAAAACTAAACATACACCAATAAACATGACTGTTATTCGAAAAGAAATTATTTATTATCTTAGGTTGAACTTAATGGCTAAAATAAACGCTAAGTACTTCTTCCGGAAATTGAAGCAAATAAGTATGCTAAAATATTAGCTTACGTACTATCTTGGATTCAGTAAGTTAATTTTACAGAAATCATTTAACAAAAAAATCTCAAGCAAAGAGTTGATTTGAACTATTTGTATACTTAATTGTTGTAATTAGTTACATGTTTTAGTAAATAAATAGATGTACTATTTTCATGAATATTTTCTATTATTTTACTAGTGAAAAATAAATTTATTTACTGTAAAAATTTGCACATAATTTCCTAGACAGTCTAACTCAATTATTTTTAATAATATCCAAAAAGCTATTTTAATGTTAAATTTTATGCTCTACACTTTTTAATTGTCTTTTTTCCTTAGTCCTACTGTTTTAATCCAACTCAACTGTCACTTTAAATAAATAAAACATTATTAGTGCAGGTACGATTCCTGTCAGAATATGGTTTTTGTACTTTGTACATACAATGATACGTCACCAGAAAAAAAAATGCATGAGCTCCTTGACTATAATGCTTTATAGTCGCTGTTTTTTTAATTCAAATGCCTTAAAACATTGATGTTTTAATAACTTCATATCACAAATCCTGGCAAAGTTTATTAATGGCAACACAAAACTAACATCGCAGCTTTTACTCGTAAAACAATAATATTATTTGCGAGAAAACATTATCATACTTAAAACAGCATATAAAACTTACTTGATATATGAAGGATTTCAATACAAAGCGACTTTTTATTCCCAACATTATTTCATAATTCATGCTGGTTTCAATTTCTGGTGTACCCATTAGTTTATTTGCAACACCTCAAAGAGGGAAAGACTTGAAGTCATATTTATCTGATTGTATGGGAACCCCTTCTTAAATTTACTGTTTATTTGAATAGGTAGATTTTTGATATTAAAAGAATCCATTCAAAATCATTCAAATAAACACTCAAATAATAAAGGTTCATACAATATTTATTTGAGTGTGTTAAATAAAGAATAAATATACCTTCTTTCTCACCTCTCAATTAACACTATATGAATTGCGGTAAAATTCACTCAACTAACAACACTTATCAATACAATTTACAATTGCATTGATTTATATCAGATTTCAATCTACTTTGAATAAATATATAAATATTCAAATGCCATGTAGTCATCCAAATGAAATTTAATATGATTTTATTTTTAAAAATAAATAAACCAAAGTACGCCTTCGTAATAGTTTTTATTATTTTATTGAATTTAAATTTCACAGACATGTTATTGCACAATAATGTACGGCTAGAATGCTGCCTGTCCCTCAAGATTCTTCCTACTATCAAGACTATCCTACTTTCTACTATCTATTTTTACGCCGGTAGTAGAAACCACATCAAAATACTTCGTACACGTACACAAAAGCATATGTAACATAAAGCACAACATATACAAAATATAATCAAAAATATATGCATATATAATAACACACATAAAAATAAATGAAATGAGATACAAAGAGTCGATGGGCATTGAGATACCCGTAAAGTACGTCTATTTAGCAGTCTAGAGTCTTGTTTATTATCGGATTAACGAGACCATTCCGATGTTCACACTATGCTGGTTTACTTGCCGCTGGTTTAGTAGTAGTAGCTAGTAATAGCAGAGCACCGACATCCTATTAAAAGGTTCTTGCAAACAGCGGTTGTCCGGTATTGAAAACAATAGAAGCTAAATCCAAATTTTTGGAAATTTTTTTTAAATTTGATTTAGAGATTTGGTAATGAATATCTCATTAAGTGTGTATAATTTTATTGTACCTACAAGTTGAAAAAAAAAGTTATCATCTAAAAAATTAATCAGTTATAGATAAATTGTATCAATAATTTAACTTTAAGCAATTACAATTTTATATTCTACAAAATATAATTGGGATAGTAAACCATATTTTTATTCTTAAATTCTTCCAAGGAAACATGGCTTATTTCAGACCATTTTTGTCTCGTGTTTTAAGGAGCTTAAGTGTAAAAAACTATGTAAAATGAATCATAGGAAGCTTTCTTATTATTTTATAAACACCAAAAGTTAGTAAAATTGTGGTTTTCAATTTTGTATTGTCCAAAATGTAATTGAGATGGTAGAATCTATATTTTTAGCGTTGAATTATTACATGTAAATTGTTCATGTGTTCAGTTTTATAAAATCTTAAATAATTTGTCACTAAGATGTCAGACAGATGTCATGTTTTTTTTAAACTATCTTAAAAACGATTTTAGGCCATTATTTTATTAATAGACAATTCTTTAGTTATTAAGCCATGTTTCTTTAAAGAAAATGTTTAAGTATGTTTGGCCACTCTGTATAATTTTATTATTTATAAAACATATACATACAACGAATGCTCTGCTGCATTACCCGAAACATTCTATTCAGACACTCATATTCAGAATCGAAACCCCCCACAGACAATGTTAGCCACATTTGTGTTTGTTGACTTCAAAATTCAGGTTTTTTGAGAGGTATTTCCAATGTGTTATGAAATTGTTTATGTCTTCATTATTTTTAATATGAGCACTATATATTTTGTTATTATTATTATTATTATTTTTTTACTTTAATTTATGTTGCGTTCAAGATGATTTTTGTTTTGTTTTTTTTCATAAGCAATATTTTGTTTGTGAAAGAAAACAAAAATTGTGCTAAAAGTTTTGAACAATAATAAAATACATTTTGACACATTATTAAAGAGAATTATATTTTATTAAAATACACTTTCATTTGTTGTTGTGTTAAACGAATTATTATTTATGATCTTGTTTTAATGATCTAATTACAATACACCATACCTCTACTGTTACATTTATTAACCTGTTCAAATATATTCAATTATTTATTTACTTTTGTTAGTTTTTATAAATGTAAATTATTATAAATGAATTTTTTATTTAAATTTTATTTTTTTATTATTTTAAAAGAATTTAAATAATAGTAATTCTTGTCAGTGTAAATTTTAATATATCTGAAGATATACTCTGTCCATACTAATAAAAATCTGAATGAATTACAAAACAAAAAATATTTCACGCAATTAGTAATTAATTGTTTTAAAATTTTAAAATTTATATTTCCGTTTCTAATTGAGAAATTTTTAAGTTTCTTCTGAAAAAATTAATTTAATATTTTATAATCGGAACAACTATAAAACTAAATTGTCTTTCAACGCTTCCACCATAGAGAATTGAATAAATTAACGAAAAAAATTTTTAAAATATGTTTTTTAAATAAATGTTTAATATTATGGTTAATACATGTAAGTAATTGAGGTTTCGCTAGTCGGATTAGCCATCCTTACTCTGGAAAATTTAATATGGCGACTCGTGGATAATGGATTAGGAAGTTCATACATACTAGAACTTAGAAAAGTAATTCACTTTTATGCACTCATAAAACAAGAAATAATTTCTTAATATCAATAATATGTCAGAGTGTATAATTTTTAGTCTAACGATTTTAACGTTAGCAAATCGATATCACTTAATTTATCCGTCCGCCCATGATCAAGATAACTCAAAAACGAAATTAGCGAGCGAATATTTTAGTGGTGTAGTTGAGAGTTAAAAAGTGTTTTAGTTCGTAAGTGATCCTTTGTTGGTTATTTATTCTTTTTATTCAACAGTACCTACATGTCCGATTTTCATATCTAAAAATAGTCATTTTCGATGAACATTGTCTATAATAAGACCTCAAAAATTTCTGTCTTTCATGAAATAAATTTTAAAATATGCACAGCTGTAGGACCATAAAAATTTGAATTAATAAAATAAGCAATAAAATATACTCATCAAAAAAAATCTACTATTTTTTTAGTATTAAGGCTTGAAACAAGAGACTTTAATGGCTGAGTATAACACATACCCAAGAGAGTTCAATGCTTAATTAATACACAAACCTTCAATAATATAAAATGTTTTAGAACACCAAAGCTGTTTAATACATTACAATTTAAGATAAAATACTGATTATAAATATCATGCGTATGATTATGATTCAACGTTACTTAATCAGATGGATAATAGAAAGTTTACGTTAATCAATGATACAGAATTAAATTAAAGGCGAACCAATTTTGATGATTTTTTTTGAAAGCTGGAGCAGGAGTCTCATGTGGTCCATATCCGATGTCTCTAAGGAGAGAGAAGGAATAAAAACAATTTTTAGTGATATATGGGTAACTTCGTCGTTTATGAACCGATTTTAATGATTCTTTCTTAATGGGAGAGAAGGGACAAAAATAATTTTTAGTAATTAAATGTCAGCTAAATGAAAAATTTTTTGGTTGCATAAAATACTCAAAACTAAAAAAAATTTCTTTAACAGAAAGAACCGACTTCAAAAAATCAACTAAGAAGTAAAAAATAATATAAAATTTTTCATTATGACCAATTACCTTTCAAAGTCGGTGCCAATCTGATCCTTAACTAAAAATATATATTGAAATATCGATTGAGAAAGATATCAAAGAAAAATTTAAAATTATTTTTTACTCCTTAGCTCATTTAGTTCATTTTTGTTAAAAAATTTATTATTATTTTCCTTGTTACAATATTAACGTTATGCATAAACAATTTTTTTATATAGTGAAACCAATGGTCATTGGCCAATAATATGTAATGAAACTAGATATAAGTATTTTCTATAACTTTACATAAAATTAATATAATTGAGATTTGAAGCAATAATAAACTTGGTTACATTTAGTCATTATCATACGCATTGTATATTCAATAAATTACCACTATTAATTAAAATAGAAATGTTATTAAATCGAGATAGGTATAAAAATAATAACTTAATAAATAATGTAAAATATAGATAAAAGTTTCATCAACAAGAACAAACAAAATGAAGAAGACCATTTAAAAATAATAAAATTTTCTGAATTTAGTGATCATATAAAAAGAACATTTTAAAAACAAATATAAAAATATCATATAATTAAAACCACCTAATTATGCAAACAAAATCAATTTATTAACATAATTTAGATAAAATTTCAATCAATTTATACGAAAAATTTCAATACACAACTAATTAAAATATAAAATAAATATATATAAAAAAAAAGAAATTACTTATATTAAACAAATGACCTCCATCAATAAAATCAATTGATGTGTTGATTACTTTCGTTTAATTAGTTTCAATTAAATTTTTTTATTACAACAGGATGGATAATATACTAAAAAATTTTTTAACTTTAATTAAATGGGAGGAAATTCATAAATACTATGAATAATTTTTTTAGAAATTTTAATATAGGTAAGACAATATTTAAGAATTAGGTCAAATAGATTTCTCACGATTTGTTTTAAAATAAACATCATTTAATTTTCTTAATTGGAGTAAACAATAATTATAAATATTTGTTTAATTCTAGCTGAGATATATTTTTCCAAATAAAAAGTCAATCTATGATATTCAAAATCAAATCAAATTTGTCATTTATAAAATTATTTATGCCAAACAAACAAAAGACTTTAAGAGACAGTACCGTATCTAATCATATTTTCAATACTAATAATCCCTACATTAAATCCCTTATAGGGTAGATGGAATATACACCCCATATCAACCGCCGTACCACGATCTGTATACGGAATGACAAATTCTAGTTATTGAAGTGTAAAATTAGAATGAAAAATATCAGTACACTTAAAAGCACAACAATAGCCGCTTTTTAGACGACACCCATTCTAAAACCTTGGTTTAGCTGGTTACAATTCGATCAGCAAACAATTGGTAGTTTAAGAATACGTCACGCAACTGCCTACCAACACATCAAGGATAAGTCTGCGGGAGATGGCCGTACGGATGAGATTTCCATTCTTATTATTTTCGGAACCCACAGCCAGATGACATTACTATAAGCTTTGGTTACTTCTTCCGGGAAGTAAAATAAGCTTAGAATATTGCCATCTAGCTATTAGTTCCGAATATAATTAGACGGGTCATCTATCCCATACAGCCGTACACCCTGGACTTTATAAAAATCTAAAATCTCAAAACGTCGTATTACCTTTAAACATCTCTTTCCAAGTCTCCCTTAGTAACAAAATCGTTAGTAACAAAAGACCTACAACATTTGTTGTTTATTTTGTATATTAAGTGTTAATTTGAGGCTCATTATTATTATTAGTGTGTCAAAAAATCAGTAAAATATTTTTACGATTGTACAATTTTTGTAATTTTACTTCATAATTATGGATTCTTGGTAAGATGCTATTGTTTTAGAGATTATTTAAAATAAATAAGTATTATTGATAAAGAGAGAAAATGATTTTCAGATAACTTTATTGTACAACCTTCTGTACGAAAATATATACGGTCAATTTCGTTTTATAGACTTTTGAATTTAATATTGAATTTTAAAAAAGAAGCATTTTCAATTTGTTCCTAAATGAATGAAGAAAGAATATGGTTGAATTGTGAAAATTTAATTTTAAGCTTTTATATTGATGAACAACCGGTCTTTATCACTCAATCACAGCCATACTAAGATTAATAAGTAACCATACCTGATTGTTGGCTGATTGAAGGTTATTTGTCATACATTACTTTCATATAATGGAAGTAGATAAACAAATAAAAAAAAAAAAATTAAATCGATAAAATATAATAAAAATCGACATCAATAATAATAGCTTATTTAAATTTGCATCTTTGATAAAATTCGATATTAAAATAATTTGAATAACTTTCAATACCAATTATATGTATTATAAAGAGTTCTCTTTTTGATATCAATGTAAAATAATCAACAAATAAACAACATATACAAAATAAACGTATGGATATGGTGAATTGCATCAACACACAGCATCAATACACCAAAATAAATTTAAAAAAAGAAAAAAAAACGTTGTATTTATTATTAAATCTCTGATAGAAAATTAATATTTTCATCTCGAATCAATCAAGAAATATAAATTTTATGAAGTGCTTTAGATCTGTGCAAAAATTAACAATTATTTTTTGTTCGAAGACTACAGAGCTTTTAACAAAAAATTCAATTTTACTCACATCTTAAAGTATGCAATAAAAAAATTGTTTAGTGAATGTTCTATTATTTGAATTCAGTCCTATATAAATTTGAAAAAAAAAACCAATTTATAGGGGAAACGGGGTCAATTTTTAGTAAGTGGGTCTCTTGTTGCAATTTAATAATGCATAGTCGTATTTTATATGGTGACACCATCAGAATCACATTGTTGAGATCCCCACATAGTTCTTATATGTACGATAACTCGTTTTCATGTTTCTTTTATCATTTCCACCAGAAATATAGGTGTGTGTATAGTCTGTTTATTGAATATTTTGTGTCAAATAATAAATAGACCTCGCATTGTCTAATTGGTATTATAATATTTTGATCCCTAAAATCTTTGAAAAATAGTTGATAAGGAAGTGCTTCGGTGTTTCGGCATAGTTAAACAAAATGCATGTTTTATTTAAATCTCTTTTATTCTTTGAGACTGTCCATTTCCAATTAGCTAGTCAAAAATTAACTAACTCTCCTTACATCCTTTATTTTAGTAAACAGATAATAAACGCCATTCGCACATTGGTTTAAATTTTGGTAGTAGTGAACTTTTACTTTCAAATTCCTGCATTGCTTAATAAAATAGTTAAGCTTTTAATTTTTACCGATGACAAGAAGCCATCATTATCTAAAAAATTTTTTTTTTCGTTTTTCGAACATAATATCAAAATTTCTTATTGTAAAGTTTTAAAACAATTTATGATGTGTTAATTATTATTGTTTGATATAAATATTTTACACTACTAACCTGTGGCATTTTGCCTGATTTCATAAACGGATTTCCCAAAGTCATCACTTATTGCAATTATTTATCTAATCCGAAAGATATAGCTCAAGTATCTAAAGTTCCACCCATCGCTAAAAAACTCTATATTTTACACTACAAACCTGAATGGCTGTGGCATATATTAATTGCTTGATTTCATAAAAGGATTTCCTAAAGTCATCACTTATTGCAATTATTTATCTAATCCGAAAGATATAGGTCTAGTATCTAAAGTTCATACGCATCGCTAAAAAAAACTCTATATTTTATTTCTCTTTATATAAAATAATATAAATTTGACCACCACCAAAGAATTACAACAACAACAACGACCGTTTCTTCCAACTTCTTATTTCTTGTACACATTATATTACTTCTTTCTACTCTCGTGAAATGTGATTCTCTTGAAAACCTGACGACTGAATCTGAGTGTGTATGACGTCAAACAACTTAGACCTACAAAGTAACTCCATCGAAGAGCAGCAAGACTCACATACACAACAGTGATTCTTGAACTCTTCACCAATAATAATGCTTGAAGTACCTTTATATGTTTTGTATATAATATCAACATAATTTTAATTAAACATTGATCATCATCAACAACGAACGAAGCGAGCGACCGTGTACGCGGCGCGATTTATTAAAATTAATCCCCGATGACATAAATGAAACGTTTGTTGCTGATTAAGACATCCAAAAAACACAACTCACCCAAATAAAAAAATAGGATGTGCTTTTTTATGTGTGTATGTGTGCATAGGTATTTGTTTTTCTTTGAAGTGTTTAGCGAATATGTTGTGTAAATATTTTTTAAAATATCAACAAACATTTATAAAACTTATGTGATACTTTTTATTTTTTGTTTGTTTGTTATTGTTAGGTAAATGTTTGTAGTGATTTGCAAATAACAGAGAAAAACACTTCGAAATGTTATTTTAAGTTATTTTTTTTTATTTTGAGATATTTGAATGGGGTTTTATTGTTGAAAAATTTGAGATATTTATTTATTATGGATGAGGTAAGTTTTAAATATGTAATATTTAGTAAAAATCATAATACCTGGTTTTTTGTTCAAATAACTTTATTTTTTTGGTCAACGTCCCTTTATTGAAATAAAACAGTTTTGAATGTTTTGTTTGGTGAGCAAATAATATGACAGTTTTCAAGTTTTTAAACATTTTATAGAAGTGTATGTGGCTTATATACTACTACAACAGTTGTTTTAAACATGCGCATTAGTATTGTCAAATTTTCATTTGGTATCACTAAATATCTGTATAATGTGTTCATCACAAACACACACTTCCACTTTTGTTTTTGTATCAAAATCAAAACTGCTATTGATGAATGTTTAATTACATTTAGAAATTAATTCAACAATATCTGGTTGTTTTTTTATTTTTTATTTATTCTTGTGATCCTACAAGATTCTGATTTCGAAAATATAGCATTAATATTATTATTTTTTCAAATTTTCAATACAGTTGATATACAATATGGGTATTTTTCCGAATACTATAGTTTAAAATTTTAAATTTGTTATAATTAAATTAACGACATTTTTTTTTATAACATTGAAGTAAATGTATTTTAAAAATAAAAAAGCTCTGACTTCGACCTATTGTGTTAAAGTATATCCCATATGTACCTATGTTTCTACCCCCATGTGTGTGGGAAAACGTTTACTAAATTAAATGCAAACAAAATTTCATAAAATAAAACGATATTTTGTCAATATCGAATATTGAATAACAATTTAAGTTATTTGTATAATTTGTAATATTACCTCATCATTAAGTTTTAATATTAACTCAAAAATTGAATTTTAGGTTTTTTTCATTCTGTAGATTTATTTCACAAATACCTCACCAAATGTCATGCAAAATTGTTCATATTTGCAGGTAATATTATCGTTAATTCTTGAACTTACTATCGTTCAATTTATATTCACAACTTTAGATTATAGAAAAATTTTCAAATCTATATCCAAAAATCAACTTTTAAAACTGCGCCAACAATACAATAATTTTTGTGTATATCTCGCAAACCAATTGTTTTTCATTTGGGTTATTTTCATTTCATTGGTCAATAACTAATAGAGGAGAAGTAAATAGATTGGTATTTATCCTTCAATTTTGCAATGAGAGTATCCAGATTAATGATAGAAGAGTAGTAGTTCATCTAATGGGATTCGTTTTTAAAGTTATTAAGTTAACAATGGTTAACATTATAATGAATGCGAGAAATATTCAGGATTATTTAATAGATAAGTTAAAATTATCAAAATAAGAGGTGGAAAAATTATGAAATTGGAAAAGCAATCTTATCGACAAGCAGAAAAGTCCACTTTATTTATTTATATGAGGATTCTAATATTTTTCACATATAATGGCTTATAAAAATACTTTTTTTTGACATTTCTTTTTATTATGATATTTATGTTTTTAATTAGTTTTGCTTCTTGAAGTAATTATGTAATATAAAATATTATGGCTGTTAAATGTATAAACTTGTTAAGAGAATGCCGGTATTTCTATTATATAATGTTTACAAATATAAAAATTATTTAGTTAAATTTTCAAAGATGATTATAAATTTATTAAAGTGTCAAATATTAATATATTTTATACTATTGAATACCAAAAATTATATCGTCTCTACTATGAATAGCAAATTCTTTCTCTGAATTGAAAATATTTTTTTCTTGATTGAAGTACAAAGTGACTGCTTATATATTAAAATTAAAAGTCGATATTGAATATAATTGCGAATTTTAGCCTTTTAAGTAAGATATATCCTTCATATAACAGAAAAATAAAAATTAACAGATAATAATTAGCAATAAAATAATCATTGTAAATACCTTTAATTTTACTAATAAAATGGTATCCAATCAACATGAATAAAAAGTAAATGGTGAATTTATTATAAAGTATTAAAGAACATAAATAATTTATGTACTGGTAATCTATATTAATTGATTAATAAATAAAGTGTACTTTGTGTCTATGCAACAGTCTCACTCAGTTCACAATCAGTTACTGATGGTTTTGTTGGTTGATGATGGTAGTGTGTGTATAAATGTTATTATAATCTCTTTTCTCTACCAGTTCTTGTAAATAATAATCATTCATTAAAAAGTATAAAATTGTTTAGTTACCGACGCGATTAATTGTTTAATAATAAATGATTCTGTTTCATTTACCTATGTATGTAGGTACACAAATGTACTCACTACATTCAACTTACTGATTTTATTTTATGTTCAGTAATTATATTTAAGTATCAAAACATACTTGAAATATTAACTTATTTTTTATTTTAGAATCTATATTATTTACATATACTGAGTGCAAGGGAACTATTGCACCAAATTTATATTAATATATCAATACATGAAAACAAGTTTTCATTTCGCTATCATCCTGTTACATAAATTGATAAATACCTTCATATTATTTCTAAGTGTAGTAGCGAATTACTTAAAATTTTTTACTAATTTCTACATAAAAATTATTTAAAATTAAAAAAAAAAAAACAGATACTAGTCATGTAAACAGAGCAAAGTATTAAAAATTGAATTTCAATATGTAGAAGTGAGAAAAAATTACATCTATATTATCATGTAAGTACCAGAGTTAGGTTTTTAAGGTGCTTTTATGCTGTGCATTCAATAAATCAATTTAATCAAAATTACAATAAAAATGAAGTAATTCATTGATGCACTAACAAGAATCACTCAAAAAAGTCAAGCTAGAAGTGACTTAGTTTGAATCTTGAAATAACATAAAAAAAGTATTCAAAATCATTAAGAAACACTGCTGCCGTGATATCACGCTGGTAGAGTCATTCCTAAATAAAACCTATACTAATATAATATGATTACTAAAATTTCGTTAATTTCAGGTGCTTTTATGGAGTGCAATTAATACATAAATTCAACCAAAATTGTAAAAAAGAACCCTGCCACATACTATCTTGACACTTTTCTTCTGAAATTTTACTCATGGATTTTTATTGTTAACTTTGATTAAATTGATTTTTTTGAAATAACACCTTAAGCACCTAAAAAGCACCTGAAAGCATCTAAAAAGCACTTATTATGATACTGACATTATATTATAAAAGTTGTTTTGAAATACTGCTCTATCTATAATGAATGACTCAATTTTCTTAATTAAAGTTTGAGCACCTAATTTAATTTTGAAGCACTTAAAAAGCACCTAATTTTGAGTATATTTAAATTCAAATTTTGCTCTGCTAGCTTGACTAATATGCTAAAAAGTCAGCATTGTAAATTAATGTGAAACATTTATAAAATGCTTCATGACAATATCGTTACATTTGATGATACTCTAGTTGAATTAAATTCCTTTGCATATATTATATAATATACAGGGAATCTTTTGTTCCTTAATAAATACAAATACGCTTTGTAACAATTCTTTTGGACCGCAACTGTTATGAAGAACTGGCTTTTTAAATACCCTCATCATATAACATGTTATTTTGCCAATATTAGTTCCACATTCTTAGTCACATTTATTTTAATTTTTTTAATACAATAAAAACCGTTGTACTTTACACCAATTGTTTAGATAAAACACAATAACTTCTTAATATTGTTATAAAAAAAAATTTTTTATACACAAATTGGGTCACAAAAAACCAAACAATTTTGGTTATACGGTTTTATATAATGATACTGTAAACATATCATATTACGTATGTAGTATGATTCATATAAAATTTATTTTAATACGACTAGTGTTTTCCTCAAAATATAATGCTGGTTCGTAATTAGTTATATGTTTTAGTGAATCGCGAGATTCAAAATTCTTACCCTTCGTCGAATATAGTAACTGGCAGTAATGCTATGGAAATTTTGTGAGCATCATAGCCGGTTCTGATGTTTACTATAAAAACTTTTCATTTAATTTTGTATTAAATAGCCTTAAAGACTTAGAGACTGTTTATAAAATTATTATTTTTAGAAAATTATTTAACAGTATTTTTTAAATCAGTTTTAACATTAAAAGTAAATGAATATTTTGATGTTTTATTTGTACAGAATGAACAAAGAAGTACATTTATTGAAATAAAGAAATCTGCAGGGATAAATTCCACCCTAAATATTTTGAGGCGTATTCCTACTTGTTTCTCTGAGCCATTAATGATTTGTGAATACATTATTAAATATAACAAAATAAATCTAACAGTTGTGTAAAGTGATTAATAATTCTATATTAAGTAAGTAAGACACTCTGTAATCTATAATTTTATATTACATCTTTTGTACGTTTTATATATTGTATGGTTTAAACATATAGAATTGATTCTTCAAATAATTGTGGTCAATTTAATTTAATATTAACTATTTTTATATTATTATTATTATTTGAAAAAAATGATGCGGTTTTATACTTTTGTAAAAAAATAAAACTAAACTAATATAAGTGAGTTTATTTATTTATTTACTACTCTTCATTCTTTGCTACAATATAAATATTATTATAAATTTGCTGTACATAATAACTGAATTGCAATTAAGAATTATTAAAGTTAATTAGCTGTGGTTCGTTGAATGTTATACATCACTTTGTTTGTGTTTGTTTTGTTACCGTTTTATCAGTTTTTTTTATAATTGTGATTATTTTTATAAACTTCAATAGTATCATTTCATATGATTCAAAACACGCAAATCTTTATTTTGCAATTTGTTTAAATAAAATTAAATAAAGTAAATTCTAATTTTATAAATAACAAATTGAAGGTTAAAATCGTCTTCAAATTTTAACAGCCTGTGTATTATCAATTTAATTACCTATATTCAAAGTTTGAAAGATTTCTGAACTTTAAAAGATTGCTTTCATACTAAAATTCTCAAACACATTATGTTTTAAAGTTATATCCCCCTTACTGGAAGTCCTGTTTACTAATATATTATTTTACTACTTTTAATTTTCTGTAAAAATGAATCCATTTGCAAGTATTTAAAATACAGGTATTAGATCAGTCCCAATTAAATAGTTAGTCGCAATTAAAACTCCTCTGATTTGTACAAAAATATTATTTTAAAATAAAAATATAAAAATATTATTATTACATTCAGTAATGTTTACTGGATCGCATACAATTCTCTTAATGGAACCGATAATTGTTTGCCTTGTTTGACAAGAAAGAATACCAGTTACTATATTCCACTTTCCTTGTGGCGAGGTAATTTTTATCGAAAGTACCAACAAATTTTATAATTATATGGAAACTGATAAAGCTGCCGATACACAAAAACGATACACATATTCTCAGTATAGTTTCAACATAAACTATTTATAATCATTAATATTCATAAAATAAGTAACATTCGGCTCACATTGTTTGTTATAAAATGTATAATAATCTTATGATAACTGAATTTCAACTGAAATTGTGGATGATCTAAAAAAAATTATTTTCAAATAGACGTTGTTTGTTTTAAAGATACAAAAATTATTGTGTTTAAAAATTTGTATTATAATTGTATGGTTTAAAAGATAGGTCATGGATCGATAAGACCCAATAAACTGATTTAGCTTAATCTTACTTTTTAGTTCTGGAATTTAACTCCAATGTTTCATCCTTTTTCGTCGCACTTCGCTCTTTTTTTTAATGATTGATCTGAATGCCGGAGAGGTGAATAAACGGCAATAAACTACCTAAGTGATTCTATGACCAAAATACCTTCAAAATTTTCTAGTATTACCAATATTAGACTAAAAATAGTAGTCTCATATATTTAATATAAGTCGAGTATAAAAATGTTTTGAGCCATTATTAATTGGCGGACTACACGCCAGACAAATCCCGAGATGCCATGACACTCTATATTGCAAGAAATGACAAACCAAAGTGATCCTTATAATATAAATTCTACTTGCAAGTCAAATAAAAAAAAAACATTGAGATTTTTAAAACTTATACACAGTCTTTAAAAGAACATAACAAGAACACGGCACATCATTAACATTTTTTAAAATTTATTCAAATGATCTTCGTCAACTTAAAACAAAACACAGCTAGCTCTCTCTGTAGCTTAGCTTTAGTATTCATATTATTTATCAATTTATTATGCTTGACAATAATATTCTTAAACATTATATTATAATGAAAACGAAAGATTAATACAAAAAACAATGGCATATAATAGAGAAATACGGACATGAGAGACATTCTTGTCTTGTTATAATGCCCCGTTCTTGTATCAAATATAATTATAATACTCTCTGTGTTGTTGTTTGGGTATAGTAAGTAAAGTGTACTTACTGTACATCTACATACCTACAACAGAAGTTATTCACATTATAATTTCTTTTATACGTTACATTCTCTACCATTCAATATTATTTACATATTACAATACTTCTGAATTGTGATGTGGGTTAAAAAACATATCACTAAAATATTTACATAAAATGTTTGTTTTTTGTACCTTCATACTTTGACTTTAATCATCAACAAGGACAACTAATAATCATACGATATTATACTCTATATGGGAAAAAATCTAAAAATTAATGAGATCAGAATATGCTGTGAATGGCTAGAAAATGTTTGTTTGAATTTATCAAATGATAAAATAAATTTTATAATTCATAATAGAGTTTGCACATTTTTTATCTGTTCTTTTATTCGTCTGATTGGAATATCTAATGGTCCAAGCACATCAAAAGACAATCCGATAACAAATTCGTATAAGAAATTCTGGTTAGACATCATATTCGGAGTGTACTTTAATTTGACACCAACTATTATTGAATATAACTATCAAATATTTTAAATTTATTAACTGATTTTTTGACTAACAGGTGGCATGCTTCTGATAACATTGTAAGTAATTCTTATAAGAAATTACTACTTCTGACAGCATCGTATGCGGGGTATAATATAAAATACATGCTTAGAGTTGTATCAGATTTTCTTATCAGAAATTCTGATGAGACACCAACTATTTGACACCAACTATTATTGAATATAAAGTAGATCTATAGAAATAAACATAAGATTTTTCCGATAATAGACTTTCATATAAAATAGCATACAAGCCAATTTTAGAATTTTTTGGTTACAAGCTTTGTTCCAAGTCGATTTGGTAACGTTATTTTAATCACAGAGAAAATTACAAACTACATATAAATATTTTTAGGCTATTTAATTTTCGGTCTGCTGGTCAAATTACTCATAATACCTTAGTATTTTTGCATGGGCTTCACCTATAAAAGTTTAAGATAATGACACTCATTCAAGAGCACCTTTTCGTTAATTATTTGAAACTGACGATGCACAAAATAAACTTTGTTAACATATTGGTCTTTTGTTACTGAATACCAAATTGTAACGTTATAACAATAAATGAAACAATATACCCAACAACATGTTTATTACAATCAAGTTCGCTAAAACTGCACTGTTATCAATACTTGAATAATAGTTCTATATAATTAAAGAATACACCTACAAATTGAATTTAATTAAATCAAACTATAAAGAAAAATAAAAAACGATAAATCATTTTTTAAAAATATATTAACAACAAACAATATACTGACTGTAGAATGATTAAACATAATTTTCAAAAGTAGGTATTTAAAAAATAAGTTGATTATTCATCTTTGTCGATGCCACAATGCACAATGCGAAATAAATATTAAATGATAAATTTGTTGCTATCACGTAATGAACTTAACGGGCATAACCTCGATCAGATCTGTACTAAGACTAAAAAATTACGTAAATATTTTGTAAAGATTTATGTTTTTATTGTAAGTAAATAAATGGAAAATTAAAAAAAAAAAGAAGAGTTTTTATGATAGGTTGAGTATTTTTAACTGTAAATGTAAGAATAAAGTGGTTATAATAAGAGTCTCACTTTATATTGGATCAATAGTGTTACGTATTTAAGACGGTGTAAGTCTGGTAAAGACATATAGCACAGGATATGTGTAAAAAAAGCAAGATGTTTTAAAAAATCTCGAAATTTAACAATCAAAAATCATAACACACATCATGGAAATATCGCCATAGTAGTACTCAAAATACTAAAAATATTTAAATAAAATTTTATAATTTGTGGGAAATTAAATTATATTTTTTTTTTATTTTATGAAATTTTTAGCGATATTTTCGTACAATGAATTTAATTTAATTTAGTATTTAACAATTTTGTTTCCTTTTAGAATTTTAAAACATTTTTATTTGTATTACATATACAGATTCAAGATAAAAGTTAAAAATAGTTCTGAAATCAGGAGATGTTTGACAACACTTTATAACAATTAAACCAATAAAACATTACATTTAATTTGCATAAATATATAAAATATCTTTATATGGTTAAAAATACAAGTTATCCATTTTCAGAAATCGATTAGAGAAGTGTTACATTGCTAAATATAAAGTAAAAAAAACAAATGTCAATTAAACATCAATTTACTGTTTCATAACGATATTTATTCGAAAAAAATTTAAATGATCACACCATTTTTAATTAAAATTTATAGCATTTGAAAATAACGGATTTCTTTTATATTTTTCTTACGACGTAATTATTTTTTAGTTAATAAATAATAAGCAACAGTACTATATGAACACATACACATTATTACAATCAACTGCAATGCTGATCATTATAATGTTACTTTTTATTTCATTGTTTATAAATATAGCTGTGATGGATCAAACACATCTTTAATGGATAATTATGCATAATAGAATTATTTACTTCTATAAACTTTCAAAAATTTGAATTTTTGAATATTGGAATAATTTTTTTGCTTTTATTGTTAAAATATTTCGAATTCATAAAATTTAAGAACGGAAACTATTCTACTAAGTACCACAAAAAAAAAGCTGTACTTATCTATAAAACTTAAAATTTAAAATTTAATTTATTTGATGTAAAAATAATGGTATACTAAGCAAGAGACAGCTACTTCGAATCTCATGTCACATTTTCAAAATATTATTGTTTACACAAATTATACTTGTATCTATAATTTTTCTTAAATGATTCTAAATTTTGAGCCTTTATTATTTACACCTAAGAACCAAAATTTCTTTAAAAAAAATCAAATTCTCCGGAATCCCTATTAGACAAAATCAACTATGGTTGGAACGAAATTAAATTTGTGGAATATTTTGAGACGTTGACAAAAATGTTTACATTCAATAAATATTTATCGAAATATTGCACTGAACCCATATATTCGTATTTAAGAACGCTATATTAAAAATGTGCACAATACATGTGTAACTTCTTCACTAATGAAGCACTCAAATTTAAGATTTTATGTCCATTTAACCTTGTTGTCACGTCATCGTCATCATCATCATCATGATCATGATCACGATGAAGTTCATCATGGTTTGTTAAAATCATTTATTTTATCATTTATTTTAATAATGGTTTTGGCTCAATGAATTCAAATAAAATGAAATTAAAAAAAAAAAATTATTATTGATAGAACAATGAATATCTTTTATGAAGTAATAATAATACTTTATTTTGAATGATTAAAAAAATAAATATTAAAAAATTCAATTTTATGGTTGTAGCTATATAAATTTTTAGTTGAGTTGTAAAAATTTTGTTTTAATGCTTTAGATGAATATCAAGAACCTTTTTATTTGTTAATAAATAAATCAATTCTACTGTTTGCCCGTTCAAATCGAAAGCTGGAAAATTGCCTTGTAACTTATTAATTCCAAAATCTCTGTTTAATTATTATTAAAACATAGTTGATTTGCTATTATTTATTCCGGTATATATGGGATTTATGACGCTATATTAAATCTAGTCCTAAGTAACGCTATCAAATATTGAAGACACTAAACAAGTATATATGAACTATTAGGAGTTTGATATCCTCAATTCGGTTACTTTTTTGGTAAAAAAGTTTCATTTCTATACCTGTTTTTAGTTAATTGTTAGAGAAGCAGCGATATTTAATGATCGCAGGTAAAAGTGACGAATACTGTGTAATAAATTATATAAAAAAAGTATAAAAATGAACTTTTTATATTCTCACTTGAAAATATTATTAAGAATTGTAGAAAGAATATAAAAATTCGTATTTATTCGTATTATATCAGCGAATATAAAAAAAAAAATTTATCATTGAAACGAATGATTCTTGCAATTTTTTAAATAATATGGTATAGAGCAGCCCCCTGAGTTGAGTAAAAACATTGAAGTGAAATAGTTTTTGGTACTCATGCGCCGACTCTTACTAGACTCATACACAGAGATATGTTTTATAAAACAAATAATCACAGATTCTAATAACAAATAGTTGATATTTTTACTTGATTAACTGAATGGTATGCAAGTTTTTCAATTAGATTCGGTTAAATCTTGCTTGTGTATTCAAAAGTAAAAAAAAAATTAATGTCTAGATTGGAAAAGATATAAACATTAAAAGTTTATGAATTTTAAACAAATAACAATAACTATTGCTTTTGCATGCATTATTTTCCATGAAATTTTTTTCCAATTATATTGATTGATTTACCAATCTTTTTTGTACATATTAATTTAAAAACTTAATCAAACGAAACCAATTTTACTTATCTATTCAAATAAATACAATAGAATAGAATGTTTCATAGTACCAATTACTTTAAACAAAAAATCGTAAACAGCAGAGCTACATTATTAAAGTAATATTACCCTGTTTAGGACAGGGCTCTCGCAATCTGTTAACTTTATTTGGAAGACAGAAAACCATTTAAAATCACAAAAAACATGATTGTTTGGGTATTAAAGAAAGATACTGCGGCTGAGAAGTAGAGTACAAAAGGTACTTTTTCTTTGTACCAAGGAGCTTAAACTCAAAATCTCTATCTCTATTTGGAGGACTCTTAAAAGGCTGTAAACTTAAAACGGCTGAAAAATATTTCGTTTGTAAAAAGATATTAATGTCTAGTTTGACACCCTCGAAACTACCTCCTCGACTTTGACTCAACGGACATATTTTTAACTCTCTAGCTCAATTAGACATAATCAAAAAGTTTTGGCACACTCTATCAATAGTGCATGTAATAAAATTTTAAAAGTCAATAAACAAATGGATAATTATTTAAAAAAAAATTCTAATTCGAAAAGATTATACAGACCTACATTTAAATTTTCAATAGTCATAATCTATATTACCACATAACAAATTAAGATGACTTGGAACAAATTAAATAAAACCGTATAGTCTCAAAGTAGAGTAAATTAATAAGTAGAGTCTCAGAGTAAATTAATTATAGTTATTTTCATTAAAACAAAACTTTTTTGAAACTTAATAATGAATTTTGGAATTAATATTAGGTAAATAATTAACTGTCCCCTTTATAATTAATATCTTTAATTTATGTTTGTTGATTTATATGTAATTCAACATACAAATTTAAAAGATAATAAGCGTATAACAAATGTAATTGTTTTATTTAAAAATTGTCGTTTTTGGGTAAAATTATTTTAATAAGCCGTTATGCACCAGTTAAATTAATGAGTGTAGTATCCGAATAAAATATTTTCAAAAAGATCCCAATTAATTTTTGTTTTGTTTTG
Organism: Chrysopa pallens; assembly: GCA_020423425.1. Classification (NCBI taxonomy): domain Eukaryota; kingdom Metazoa; phylum Arthropoda; class Insecta; order Neuroptera; family Chrysopidae; genus Chrysopa; species Chrysopa pallens. The sequence continues at coordinate 89,711,083 of CM035593.1, forward strand.
TTTTTATATGCTACTGAATACAGTAGCTGAAGTATTTTAACTTGAACAGGGAATAAATTATTGTTTTCAACCCGACTTTCGAAATAAATAGTTAATGATATCTTCCAACGTTAAAGATAATTAGTACTCTTCGAATAGTTACGAAAATTAAATACGTATTCTTATAAGTGTCATCTAAGATTCCTATGTCTCTAAGAATACCGATGTTTTGTTCATACTTTTCGACACTAAATTTTTAAAAATTCTCTGTTATAGATTGCATATAAAACACGTGGTTCCTATTCTGGTCAATTTTAATCCGGAAATTGGTCTATTAAATTACTTTTGTTTCTGAGCTTGGAAAAGTAATGGAAATAGCTCAGTGAATCTCATACTCTTCCAATTGTAGTAATAATAATTTACATTGGGAGAGTCTCTCAATCAGCTGAGCATGAATCAGCCAAGGAAGCGTCCTAAACTCTGCAAATAGATCTATAGGGAGACACCGATGACACAGGTTTGGGGCATCGCATATAGTAGTTAGAAATGTCAGTAAATATACTCATCATTCGCATGTATTATACAAAAGCATAGAAATGAAAATATTTCGGCTATAAGTTAAATTTAATAGAGTTATCTATCATAGGCAAAATTGTTAAAAATATACATTATTAAAATATTCTTGTAAGAAAATTATTGAACCAGTTTCTGAGGTTCCAATTCATCACAGCTAAATTAAAAAATGCAATTATTATTATTAAATGAAACCCGGTGAAAGACCCATGGCACAGAATACGATTACGGTACAACAATTTGAAAGAAATACAAACATCGTAAAACGGACAATGAACATTGACAAACTTTTATATGTTATACAGATATAAGTTTATTATATAAGACGTTACAAACACTAACACTATTTAATTTAAAGTTTTATTTAATATAAATTATGTTGCTGTTGTCTTTTGTATATGTTTGTAATTGTGTGTCTTGATTCAACCACTTACTTACATAATAAAACAATAATTATGTAGACAGAAAAAGTTACAATCAAGTTTTTATATCATCCAATTATTATTGTTGCGAATTTACATTTATATGTAATGTAACTAAGAGTAATTAAATGTAATTATTTTTAATGAAATAACTGTCAATTGTACCATTTACAGAGTGCAAGAAACAAGGGATTGATATTATAAAAATCAATAACTAACTCTTAATGAAACGAAAGAAAGCAATTAATTAATACAAAAAGTTTTTGATTTTATGATTAATATTAGAGATGATAGTTATAATGATTTCGAGAAATACTAAATAGCGATTCTATCACGCTTTCATCCAAATCGTCGAATATTTAGTGAAATATGTATGCATCAATCTTTTTAGAGAAATATTACATTACATTTAGAATACAACTTGTTACATTACGGTACGACGTGAGTAGTAAATTCGATTTATTTGCGAGAACACGATAAGGGTATAGAAAATATAAATAAATACAGAAAATTGAAACATTTTGCAAATTTAGGTATAATCTTTGTATATTCTCACACTCAAATTAATATTATTTTTGGTTTTAAATAAAAAATTATTTCTTGTTCAAAATCGCTCTAATCATTTAAAAAGAAACTATAAGTAAATTTAAGAAGATCCTAGACTTAAGTGAGGCGAATAGGAGTTATAATAATAATAACAAACATGATAGTATTTATGATGTAAAATAAATAAATTAAAACAAATTCCGTTGTTACTCATGATCTAGTGAATAACAAGAGTTAATTGCCACTGGAAACTTATTTTTAATTACAAAATATTTATTAACAATTTAGGTATGACAAATATTTTATAAATTGTTTGACTGGATCTCACAATTAAGGAATTTTAACTACTTCCTTTTTAAAATCATATTATAAGCAAGTTGGGGATAAAAATTACATATTAAAACTTTTAATTACTTTGCCCATTTATTTTCAGTTTTACCAATAAACTGGAAAATGTTTATTTTTTGTTTATCAGTTATTAGCAGAAAAAACTACGGATATTACTTTTGGAAGTGAAAAAAAATAATTATTGTTTAAAATCACTGAAAACATCTATAATGCAAATAAGGAAAAATTAATTATTTTGTTTTGGTTAAAAGTAATGTAAGGAAGGAGTTTTAATTTCTTTAGTCTAAGAATATAAACAATAAGTATTGTTACTATTTAGTCTTGAAATTTTATTTCCAATTCCCTAAAAACGGAAAAAAACATATTGCCCAGCAGCAACCTGAGTTTCATACCTTAAATTCAAGTATGGAATATAAAAGTTTTAAACGCTATTCTTTTTTATAGACCTAAAAAGCTAAAAAGGAAGTTTAAATTGTTAGACCGCTATCTTTAATACTGAAAAAACAAAATATATTATGCATAGTGTTCTATGCCTAAAAAGATACTTTTCATTCAAGGTCATGAATTAATAAAATCCAGTTATTTTTTTATTTTTTACTTTTTCATAATTTGTCACAATTTCCGCTCAAAGTTACTTTATTGACACACTCTTAATTATATCACACATAGTAAATACTCAATTTTTATATGAATGTTATTTACTTTATTTACACAATGTTAATATTTAAGAAAATGTATATTATGTATTAAGTAATGATAAGTTTCAAATAATAAAAGCTTTATAACGTATAAATGGCCAGATTTTCACAACTACGTTTAATAGCTTCCGATATATAATATCTGGTATCATCGCATTTTTTCAAAAACATATTTTAATCATAACTAGAAAGTTGAACTGAAGAATACCGATAGTAATTAAATACAGCGGCGCGGCGCGGCAGCTTGTGTTAAAAATAATTTTTGATATAACATAAATAATATAAAAGGTAATAATTTTATTTTGTTTATTGATTTTGATATCCACTACGATATGAATAGTTGTTGTAAATGGATTTCAGTAGTCACAAACATAAAAAGTAATAAAAATAAAATACAAAATAAAAAAAAAAAATAAAAAATAAAAATAAAAATACATATAAATAAATAAAAGTTTGTACAAAAAAAAAAATGAAAAAAAAAAACAAGTTTATTTTATCTGTCATTCATTAATTTAATAATCAAATTGATCAATAATATAAATTAATTATGTAGTAATGAATGCAAACGTCGTAACTATCAGTTTTAAAACAAAATTCCAATGAGTTGTTAATTAATTTTAAACATTAATAATATTTTATTTCGATTTTATTATATATCCTTCTTCTTTACTCAACTGTGAAAGCTCTTATGCCGTACCCACAATTATGTTTACAAAGAGTTTTTTTAATATCGTAGGAGTAATATGGTCGAAGAAAATACCCATAGATCAACAATATTATTGGAAAAATCTCATTAGTATTCATTTTACTGAATAATAACGTATATTTTTTCCACACCTTAACTGCATACAATTTATGTCTATACGGTTAAATTAGTTTGCAATTTTCAAATAATCTGATCGCCTAAGGTGATTTGAAATATAGTGATCGGATCTTAGGCAAATTCAAAATTATTTTCATAATTTATAATTTACTATTAAGATTGATCGAAAATTTGAAATTTTATTGAAATATATTTTTTTCTCTTTTTATTTTAACTGGTTTGCTTCGTTTTATTTTAATTTGAATTGTAGAATATCATATATTGAACATTAATAAGAATCTTAAACAATTTTTAAAAAATATTTCCGTGGTGCAAAAAAACAAGTTTTAAAACCAATAAAAAATCTATTAGGTTTTTATAAAGGCTTCTGTATTTTTTACGATTATCAAAATTGCAAAACGATACATTACTTTTATTAAGTAATAAGAGTTTATTAAGAATTTTTAGCATTTGATTTCAAATGAATTTTTTTAATTTAAAAATATTTATATAATTTTTTTTCAAAAAACGCTTTTGAACAAAAGTATTAAGCGAGATGTTTACAATGATTCACATCGTGTTTCACTTTTTATGGTGGGCTGTGGGGTCATAATTAATAACTAATAGTCTATTCAATAATTAATTTTCCGTGCCAGTTTCATTCAGTAAGATATGATTAATTTTAATGTTAGATAATGAAAGTTTTTTATAGGGACACGGTATTCAAAAGTAGTGAATCAAATGTATCGTACTCGCATTGAGAACTTTTCAATATATTGAAACTTTTTCCTACTGTTTTGTTTTCCAAGAGTTAAATAATATCGTTACCTAAAACACTTTTGCAACCTTTCTTTTTTTATAAAAAAATTTATATTTCGTACCGATACTTTTGATTTCTTTGGAAATAATCTCTAGAAAATCTTTAGGTATCGTTACATAATGTACATAAATTTAGTATGAATAGAAAATATCGATACAGCAAAATCTATCGTTATTTCTAACTGTATTGGAAAAAAATCCTTACGAAAAAGAATTGATATCATGAGGTATCGAAAAAAAATCGAAACCTTCAGTTATTGATACTCTTTAAGGTAAGTACTTTGAAGCACAAATTAACTGAATACCATTGAGCTGTTTCAGAATTTTATGAACTTTCCGTACACATAACGGTATTTTTATACTATATTTTATATTTTCAAAACATTTTTAAACTTCAATTAATTAAATTTTAATTAATGTTAAATCTTTGCGTAATCATTAATCAAAATATTTATTATATAGGTAAGAAATTTTTTATTCACACTAAACATATTTTCATATGTAATAATTATTTCAAAACATTTTAGTATTTTTAATATGGAATGTGTGATTGTTGCATTATATTCTAAAAAATTATCAATTATCACCTGCTAAAAATAGTTTAATGCAATAAAAAAAAAGGTTACAGGTAGAGAAATAGAACTAACAGTTTAGTTTGCATTCAAACATTTTTTTGGGATGATACACAAAATTTAATATTTGTATGTGACTTAATTATGATAAGTTTAACAACTTTTTCATTGTTTAAAACTTTGACAAGTGGGCCGTTTTCTTAGGAATTAGATTTTCTTATGATTTTAATAGGAATGTTGTTGATTCTTATTTACCAGTTGCGAAAAGTGTAACACCAATCGAAAAGTTGCAAAAATAATTGAGAAAAATTTTAACCAATATACATGTCAATATAAAATATAGCAACATTGCGATCAGACAGAGCGTTCGTTAGTTTAATTATAAATTTCCATTAGATATATCTAATTTTTGAAATTTTCTTTCATAAAACTTTTGAAAATATCACTGTATTAAGCAATGTACACATTTTTAGTAAATTTACGATGGATATGATATGTTTATGATCACCAGGTCTGTAGGATGTCAATGAATCTCTCTTTTTTACAAATATTATTTGTACCTCTACACGACTGCTAAACATGTATAATAGATACGGTATTGCTTATTTATAGACGGAAAGACTAAAAAATAATTACTAAACACCCATATGATGAATTCATCATGTGTTAAATTAAAAATTATAATGATATTAATAAAAAATTGAGGGATCGTTTTTTTATTATTTAATAAATAAATAAATAAAAAACACCCTTATACTAATTAATATCGTATTGTTGTCGTTCCTGCTTGTACCTGGACGCTTAGATATAAATATTTTTTATACCCTCAGTTATTTGACCATTTTATTCACTAATAATTACGATTTAATTTTTTTTGTACCCCGCTGTGAGTGTTTGAAAAGTAAATGAAATATAATAAGTTTAATTGTAGAAAAAATAAATCTTCGGATAAGATTGCGGGCGATATTCCAGAAGGTAAACTTCTAATTTTTAGATACTATATTTTAATTTTTAGTAAAAATACCTCATTAAAGCCAATTCTTTTGAATTTCCTAAATAATCGACATGCCAACTAGGTTTTTCGTAATATCTCAAAAATTACATACAATATCATTAATTAAACTTTTGTAAAGTTTGATGAAAAAATATGATTATAATAAAAAAAATATAAAAAAACACTTTTTTGAAATTATTGATAATTTTTAAGAGCATTTAAAAAATAAACAAATACTGGAAAATGGGTAAATCAAAAAAAAAACAAAAAAAAATTAAAAAATTAATGAACTGAACAAATTTCTTTAGTTTTGTAGCTAAAATATTATGAATAATAATTTGAGTCAGAAAAGTAATCACGTTGCGATTTTAGTAATTCTTTTATACTTTAATTAGTAATTTTTTTGGTTTACGCATTAAACCTGGATATTTTAAGTATGGGAAAATCGATGAATGAAGAGCGAATGTAAATAAAAGTCTATAAGTAATTATGTGACTGAACGTGAATACAAAAAAATTATGAAACCGAATGTAATTAACCCACCAATGCATCAATTTTTTGTGTTTTGGTGGATGATTTAAAAAAAAATTTAATCTCAATAGAAATTCGCTTAATTTACTGAGCTTCCACACGGCGTGAGGAATTTCATTTTAGTTTAGTTTTGGGTTACTACTAAGTACCTATAAGCGTGTTATTTGAAAATCATAAATAAGTCAAAAATGGACTTTTAGGATATATTTTAAATCTGTTGAAATTAAACAAGATGGTGTTCTACATTTACCATCAATGTTATGGTCAATGATCCGCATCGTTAACTGATTTATTTCTCACACAATGATTGGTTGATTGATGGTAAAATGGGAAAATATTTACAGTCCGGATACAATAATAAACAACAACATATCAAACATGATGTTTATAGTATAAAATGCTGATAAATAATTCCGATAAAACCAAAGAGTTCCGATAACCATCAAATTTTAATGATTTACTTAATTATAAAATCTTAATTAATGTGTTTAAGGTATTCGAAATTAATCAAACATTTTTCCAAACAAAAATTCATAATAACAAATATTTTATTTGAAATTTCTTTTGAGTATTGACAAATATTCTTGAAGCGTGATACCGATTAAATCGATTAAGTTGATTTGAAATGAAATATTAATTTATGATTGAGAGCCAACTTCAATTTATACAAAAATACCTTGTTGTCTTAAAATTTTGTTAAAATGAGCTATAAGGAAAAAAAAATTTAATTTTATCGGAAAATTTTCTGAAAATAATTTTGTCACATTATGTCTCTCTTATACTGCCTACATAAAGATTAAAAAAAAATTAAAAATTAAAATAATATACCTAGATACAAAATTAGATTTTGAATAATTAGTAGATTCATATTATATTAGTGGGATATCAAGTTATAGGTAAATATTATTGTACGACTTAAATAATTAATTAAACCGTAAATAATACAGCTGTGACATTTGATTGATTTTAATACATTTTTGATTTTATTGTTAACTTTATAAAATTAAATTCATTTTACCTTATTAGTGAATAGGCTTTTGAGAAATATCAAATTAAGAGATTGGGTCAGATTCGTATCTAAATAAAAAAAGGTAAAAATTTTGTTTATCTGTAGATCATAACAGTTTATAATTAACAGTTTACAGAGTGTTTATATCTTTAGAGAAGTTTCTTCATATCGCTATTAAAAACAAAATGACAATTATCATTTGAAAAAATCAATACATTTAACATTTCAACCGTTATAAAAATGTCACCTGTGCTATAAATCTCTAAATAAACAAACACCTTTAAAAATTAATCGCTATTTTACTCAAGAGTTTCAGTTTAGTACCTAATTGATAGTAGTTAACGGTTAGAGATGGAGATGTGTATTTATTTTACAACTATTAAATTCGAAAATAATTTTATTAGTATACTTTGTGAAATCTAAAATAACTTTTTGATGATCTAATATATTATTAAATTACTCTAATTACCTACATTATCTGAGGAACGCTTTATGTATAGATTAACTATACATACGAACTTGAATCTCATAAATTGGTCATTTAAAATATTTGTAAATTTTTTGTATTTGGTCATTTTAACATGTTTAAGACTATGATTTGGCGATAGTATTATCTCTGTATAGTTCTTCTTGTATCAATAATATGAAAACACTTTAGTTTGCCAAGTTTGTTTGAACAGAAATTAATATACAAATAATTATTATATCAAAGAGAATAAATCAAAAGAGTCAAGACAGACACTTACCTATAAGTACATGGATTAACCAAAGATAAACACGTAAATATATCTAAGAATATTAATAAAGTTCAATTAGAATAGATACGTGTAGAGTATTTTTTATATTGTAATTATTTCAATATTATGTTTTTTACGGCAATATTTTTCAGTATGTTGTTAAAATTTGTAACATTATAAATAACCACAGGAATCCTTAAAGATAACATTATAAACAAAAAAAGTTCCAAAAAGTCAATATTAAACATGTTTATATTTTTGAGCGATTGTCAAGGATTAAGTCATTTATATTTTATCGAAAAAGTATAAATTTATAAATAAATAATATGAAATATTTGTTTTTCATTTCTGTAGTTACAATATTAACCAAAGTACACGTCATTGAAGATGCGGATATTCTCACGGAAAATTAATTAGCACTATTTAATGATTAATGACATAAAATCGATCAATAATTCAATGAAAATTTACTCTATCTTTAATTCTTAATTTTACTTTAATTTTTTTCGAACTAAACATCACCGAATTTCAATTTGGTGGATATTGTTTCGACAGAAGTAAAAACAAATGTTTATCCGTTTTTTTATATAAACTTTATTTTGTTAATTTTTTTCTTAAAAGTATAGGGTTTTCGAAATAGGTTTGGAAACTCATTGAAACATTCATTTCTTTAGTTAAATCGATGTTTTTAATCACAGATTACTCAAAACGTATTGAAAAAGAAAAGAAAAAAGATTTTTCGAAAAAACATGGATAAAGATTTTAACCTATATAAAATAGTTCTGGAATTGCACCACTATTGTAAGCATGTTTATCTCCAGTTAAATTAGTAGTCATTAGTAGTTTAGGAAAAAGAAGCATTTAATACGCCTTTTCATTCATTCTACGGAACACTTCGACTATAAATAATAAACTATAATATAAACTTTATAATATGAGAATGATTTTAAATATTTAATAAGTAAAAACAATTATAATCTGGTATGTGTTTTTTTGGTCTTCTTTTTGTTTCATACTCTGATGTAGGTATTTAAATATTATAAATAGTTAAACAATTTCAATTGTAATTTTATTTAAATTAGTTAGATACTAAAAAAGTATTAAGAAAATGTGTTATGCATTGAACTGAAATAAATAACTGAAAGCTATCTCTGGTGGTATCCTCTCTCTATCCATCCATTCATTTTAACCTGTTTGTTTGCTATCTTCTCTATAACATATAAATATTATATACATCTAATGTAAGTAAATATAAAAGAGATATACACAAATATATATATATTGAATTTGTTCGGTTTTTTTTTTTTTTAAAGAAGTGAAATTATTATTGTTGTTGTAACTAAACGCAATTGTATACTCAACGAATATTATAATATTGGATAAAATCATATACGGATCATCATCGGTACAATCACTTTCCATAAAGAAAAAAAGGGAAATCAATGTTAAAATACACTTATTTAATATACTGTTCTTACATTTTTAGATTTAATAGAAGGGATCCACAATATGTGAATACGTACATGACACTTTTCTATGCCATCATAATTTAAATATTCTTTGAGAGATTTTTTGAGTGTATAACTTACTGAAATTTGTTTTATGTGTATTGTTATTATTAATAATAATAATATGTTATGGATCCCTAATAGTAAATCTTTTGAAAATTATAGTATTGATATTTTTGTCTATGTTTGTGTTATAATCTATATAGGTGTATTTTAACATTGCTTTGTCCTTTTTTTCCTATAATTTGGTGTATGATGTGTTAACAGCAGGAGATATATTTGTCACCATACTATAAAATTGAATTAAATAAAAAATTACCCATAAATTTAAACCATTTAAGAAAAAATATTTTATAATTTGCCAAAAAAATAATTCCAAAATTCGTTAATTGAGTTTCAGTGGGCGTTTTTTTTAATTATTATTAACTGATGATTTAAGTATTCATTAAAAATCATTATGATGCGATATCAAGTGTTATTTCACGCTACTCTACAACAATTTTCTTTTGGCTTACGTGGTAATGTAGGAAACAAGCAAAACGAGCGTATATCATTTTCGAATTCACTGTAATTTTTGTTTGCATATTAAATTGTTTTATAAATTGCCTGAATTAAGGCGATACTTCGGCTTTGGATGAACCCTGGATATCATTGACCATATATAAAATGTATGAACTACAATTGAAACTCAATATCGTATATATATATATATATATATATATATATATATATATATATTGAATTTATTATAAAACTATACATATATACAGGTTGTTGTTATTATTATTATTGTTGTTGTTTGATATTGTTGTTGTTGTTGTTGTTGTTGTATTTACAGGATGTATGTACAATATAATGTTTGAATGTAATATAATATCTAAGATTAACATAACAAACAATGTTATGTAATGTTCAAAATGTTGTAAAACGTGAATATTGTTTTATTATTAGAATAACAAAAATGTGTATCACATACAACACATTTATATATATATATATATATATATATATATATATATATATATATATATATATATATATATATATATATATATATATATATATATATATATATATATATATATATATATATATATATATATATATACATAACACAATATTGTTATATAAATATATATATATAATATTATATTATATTATTATAATATTATTATTGTACGTATTATGTTCACAAGTTCACTGTTTTTTTTTTTTTAATTTATTTTTTATTGAATGTAAGTGAGTGTACTGTTTAGTGTGAAATACTCATATCACATTCATATAAAATGAAAACGTACAATTATATAGCGGAGGTAATATAAAAAGTCATTACCTACTATTAAAAATTACCCATATAGCAATATGACTTCAGGAAGAATTTCTTAATAATTCTGATTTATGGACGTCAAAATTATCTTCAAAAAGAACCCTTTAAGAAGTCATTAAGACAAGGATTCAGCCTCTTATTGAATGCCTTTAGACTTCAAAAACAAAAACCATTAATCAAAAACTAAATAAATTGTTAGTTATTATTCGAAAACAGTGGATATAATTTGATTTAGTTTGATTTAAACAGTAAGTTTGAAATCACAGTTCTAAAAAAATTTTTAAAATCAATTCCAATAATGAAACAGCATATGCAATATACAGGATTCAGTTTCAATGTGAACTTCACGGAAAAAATATACTTGCGTTACCTACATCATAATAAATATAAACTTTTCAGTAAACACCATATGAAAGTACAAAAACACGATCAGTTACTTATTTAAGTATTCAAGAGCAAGTTTTTGATGAAAAAAACTACCTTGGAATAAAAAAACTTGAATTTTATGAAGGGGATTTTTTTTTATAAATTCAAGTATTGAAAAACTTTAATACGAAAAAGAAAGTTACAAAACTAAAAACAAGAATTATTATTCGATATAGGCACACTAATTAAAAATACCCGAACTTTATAAAACATACACAGCTGTTTATTTCATGACATCGAACAATTTATGACACCGTGTATTCAATTTTTATTTCAATATTATTAAATATTGAAAATATTTAACTTATAAAAAGAAACTTTTCTATTGGCACATCCCCCATTTAAAATAATTACAATTATAAAAAAAAAATATGTGTGTGTTATATACAATCGTTAGAAGTTATAGTTCTTTGGCGTCTGAAATAAAAATTTCAAAAAACAAAATTGCAGTTAAAATCGAAGAAAAATATTAAAATTAATCAAAAAGGTTTTATTTCAGTAATTAAAAAATGATTAACTCTCTAGTAATATTTCTAAATATAATACTGACAAGATTTTCCTCTAATATTTGGCAGGGGTCTCCAAACTTTCCAGCCTTAGGGCCATACTGATTACTCCAGTAAGTTCCGAGGGCCAAAACCATATTAATAATTATTCAACATAAAATTAGAATACTTCAGTAAACTAAATTTAATTTGCTATAAAAAATATGTTCTCTAAAAGGCTCTCCGCGGGCCGGACAAAATCTATCCGCGGGTCGGATGTGCCCCATTGATTAAAATGCGTTAGTTTGAATATGATATTACAGCAGGAAAATTATATTTGCATTCGGAATAATTTTTTTACTCTAAGACAATAAAAGCAAAAAAACCTATAAAAAATGAACTAATTTTAACTATGATAACAATAGATAGGAATAGGTATGGAGACGAGCGAGATACCAACACGCCACAAATAAATACATAAAAATTAATTTGTAGAACACATCTGAATAGTAATTTCAACACCAAAATGATATATTTATATTAATGAACAGATTATATAATCAGATAATATTTAAATTTATATAAAATAATCAAATGAATAAAAAAAAATATTATATTTATAAGTATATGTTTTACATATACATACATACATCTATGTATTTATATAATTTAAAACAGATTACTTCATTAAATTGAAACCAATTAAAAAATAATAGAAAATAAATACGAACTAATTAAAACAAATTATACATTTACTTCTATTTACATATACTCTATATACATACTTTATATAGAACAACTTTTGAACATTTCAACTATAAGTGCCTTAACATTCATACCAAGCAACAAGATATTTATAAACCTATTTAATAGAACTAAGAAAAAAAAATTAGATTTCAATGCAAGCAATGTATAAAATTTTTATTGAGGCATTTATTGATGATAGCTTAGAAAAATGCTGCCCATTACACTGTGAACCACGGTATAAATAGAATTAAAATAAATTCCTTTTCTAAGCTTTTTAGGACAACAAACCTAAACGTTAACCCTAAATCTGTTTGGAACAGCCAAAAAAACCTTAACAATTCAACACCAATACTTATATTTTGAATCCAAAAGTTAGGGATCTTTATTTAATTGACTAAATTAATATAAGGAGCTCAATTAGGACAATCTCTCTATTATTTTTTCAATCCTAATTTCATCATAACTTTAATAAGCAACAGAGTTGCTGCTATCTTCTCAGTTAGAAAATCGAAGCTGTTTTTATTTAATTTGATTTAGTGCCTATGCATAAAGTAATGTTTAAAAAATAATTTAACATTTCGCTTAATTTTTTGTATACACCATAGATGTAACTTGGTAGATTCATCAACGAAATACTCTTAAGCTGAACGTTCAAATTACCACTGGTGGACAATATAACCGTTTGTAAATACTATTCAACTCTTGTACATGTTTTGTTATTACTTAGGGTCATTTAATAGTAAATACTTAAGGTTCACTGTTGGACAATTTACCCAACAGCATAACATAGATTAAAGAAAAATAATTTCTAACAAAAATATTAAGCTTTATTGTATTAATGAGTATAAATCACTCTGTTTTTTTCAAAAATATTTAAATCAGGCATATATACACATCTATCTTCTTCGTGTAGTGTTCTTAACACTTATAAAAAACTAACTAACACAACATTAGTATATATACTTTATAACTAGTAGTTATAATGTTTATATATTTATTTAAAAAAAAAAAAATTAAATTCATTAAATTACTTGTTAATAACAAACATATAAATATTATATAGATAGGCCATAGATAATATTTGAAACAAACTTGGAATACAAAACTGTGTACAGGCTGTAACCGTCTGAATGCATAATATATTTAGCCTAGTAGGAATCGGTGCATGAATAACAAAAACTAATCCACCTTAATTTTTTTTACACGATTACTCTACTAGCTAGTTACCAAGAGGCAACCGGGGGCAATATTTATTAAACCGTAATTGGTTAAACAATTGCAAAGCATTGATATATTCAAACTGGAAAATGGATTTCTTTGGTAGATTACGAATAAAAAGTTTCTATTATTTTTCGCGCTTTAAGCGATTAAAATTTGAAAAAAGCCAAAACATGCGGTTTATAAATACATATTACCACCCGGCTGCTACTGCTATTTTTACCCGTTTGACAATAGCAATGCCTTGCAATTGTTTTAACAATTTTGGCTTAAGGAATATGGTCCCAGGTTCCTCTTGGCAATTTGATTAGATGTATATCATTAGTACGACAATTTAAAGAGAACTCCGTAAGAAACCTGAGATGAAATAGTTTTGGTACTCATGTGCCAATTCCTACCAAACTAATCAGTTCATCCGCCATCAGTTTAAATTTGTATCTCCGACTTGTTAAGTATGACAGTATAATAAATTTCAAATATTTAATAATTACGGAAATCAAAATATAAATCATCACTAAAAATTTTTCACATAACTTTTCAGGTTATGTGAAAAAAATGTAAATCTTTATGTGTAACCAAAAAAACAAAAGTTGTAGATCTTTTTATTACCATCAACTTTGCTATACACGACGATGCCATTTAACTTTTTTAATATTATAATTTTGAATACTATAATATGGTTAAAATTGAGAAGTAGTACCCCAATTTTCGTTTTTTAAGCCGTATACTTGTATATTATATTAGCCATATACATGTATATTCTATTTTTTTTTTATTTCCATTAAATATATTTCTGTTCCTTCCTGTAACTAACTGAATTAATACATTGTTTATTTATATTTGATTTTAAATAATATTAAATGTTGGTTAGTTAAAATATAAGGCTTATATTAACACAGTCCATATGTTTTTAATATATTATATAACTATCGAAGGGTATAAATGATTATTTTATTTATAATTTTTTTTTTTAATTTTCAATTTCAAATTATAAAAAATTAATTTAAAGGTGTTTTTATTGTATTATAAATATTAGTAGTCTCATTTCCTGTAGACATATATTGAATAATATACAATAGATAAATTGATAATATATTATTAATTTTTAATTTAAGGCGTATTATTCCTTACAGACCGTGTCAATTTTTTGCAAATACTGTGTAGGTTTTAAAGTTATTATGTTGTATTTTTCTAGCGCTTAGGTAAAAAGTACGGAATATATAAAAAATAAATAACTTCTAGAATGTTTTTAGTGTCTGAAATGCTTATTTGATGTACTATTTTTTTGTAGGTATTTTAAATAGGTATAAAAAGCTTCTTTGAATATTTCAATTGAATTTCAACTTCTATAGAAAGAATTACACGTCAATGCGAATGAAAATAACTACTTACCTTATTTAATGTAACGTTTTTATGGAAATGTTGAAACCCCTGAAACATAAACATCTTAAGTTATTTTATAAAATAGTTTATTCCTAAGGCAAAACTTATGTAAATAAAAATGTACCACCCAAATATCCAAATTAAGGTTTCTAATTGTATTTCCGTATTTCGTTTTCATTCCTGATAGCACATATTATATATGTACATTAGTGGCTCGAAAATAATTTGAAATTATTATTATATTGATAGCCATCTAGGTAATAAAAACGGCTTAATTATTTCCCTGGCAAAAATTATCCTGTTGATAGCTCAGGTTGCTTGGTGTCTATAAATATTACAGATATAGGTAGTAAAAAATGTTAAATTTAGCATCCAAAAGCTAATTCTTAGGCTACTGGCCTAAAGAATAGAGGCCTTATAATGAAATAATAGTCAGGAAATGTTTTGGATATTTTCAAATTGGCAACAAGTGGATATATCCTGATCTACGCTGCTATTTTGAATCAAAAAAATTACTACTCTGGCCAGAAATTGAAACATCCTTCAATCACCTAAAAAATTATTTATTGTAAGCTTTACAACATAGTTTACAAACTAACTTGAATATTTATCGCAATTTATCGTATTATTATTTAAGTCATATATTAGAGAAATTTACAATATAATCTTCTTGACTTGTATATGCGCAGAAGTAATCTATGTGGATTTCAGGTCAATATTTTTAATGAGCATCAACAACATTCTGCTAAAACTACTAACTGTTGAAAGATGCACTTTGGAATATAAATTTATGTATCACAAAAGCATCCACTAAAAAAGGATTTTTGTAAATTTCTATTTAAAGGTCATGGAGAGTATACACAAACCTTATATGGAAGGTTTTGTTCCTTTAAAAACATGAAAATTTTGTTTAAAGGCACATATATACGGTTTTGTTTAAAGGCAGTAAGATTCAATTTTGAGTGATTATGGTGAAATTTTGACCGCTGTAACGAAACTATAGTAAATAAAAGTACCTCTAAATAGAATATATTATTTGAGATTCCGCCACTGTTTCAAGTTTTTCTCTATATATGGTCCAAACTATTTTGCAGTTATCAAAGTGTTTATACTCAACAAACATGTTAAAGTAAAACAATTTCTTGATTATATATAAACTATAGATTGCACACACAAAAATCCACCTTAAATAATTATCAGATAAAAATAAAAACATATGTACAAAGTCAAATAAAAACATAAAAGAAATCTAAATAAAACCATCAACAGAAAAGAAATCCATTTGAAAAGGTATATATGGGTTTCAACTTTATTTTTATCCAACCCCTTTGAATAAAAAATCGACGTTTAACATTAATTTATTAAAAAGCAAACCTCTTCTGTGTATCGCATACCTCCAGAAATACAACATACGTATGAGTAGACATAGAATCTTTTAATTTATATTAATGAAAAGAAATCTTCGATAATGATTTATGAGATATCTTCACAGGCTACAGCATGTTCAAATATTTTCTATCTTAATCCATTGAATTCTCCTTATTCAATAATCAATATACTAGAAGAATGAACAATTTGCCCGTTGTTGTCTTTGATAAAATATTGAAACTATGTAAAGATAATCAAAAAGGTGATTTTTTTCGCCTTTTTTTGTATATAATTTTCTTTGAGAATCATTTTTTTTTTTTGACATGACTCATGAAAATGTTGTGTTGTAATTCTAAAGGTTTATTTAAACTTGAACTTATAAATAAACGTATCAGACAAAATTATTTTAATAGTGAAACTTCTTTAGTATCGTCAACAAAATACGGCTACAATAAACGAAGACAACCACATATATCTTGAAGCCATCTATAGGATACAGCGTGCGAGAGTATGTTATAAAAATTTCTATAGGATATAAGAGAATGAGAAAAAAGTATCTATAGAATTCAACTTGCGACAGAACGAGATAGAATGTACACATCATGTATTGTACACATTTATATGTTGTCAAGGCATCATAAATATTAAAAATACAATTATATCATTATTTTAATACAATCAATTTTAATAAAAACATTTAAAAAAAAAATTTAAACTCGACCCCTGGATTAGTGTAATATATGTAATATGTGAATAAAATGCATAAATAATTTTAAACTTGGTATCAAAATGATCAGAAATAAATCCCACAATTTACGTTTTCTCCTTATTCTCCTTATGTTGAAGTTACACTGCTATCGCATGTAAACAGCATGTTTTATTTTTGTATTTCGCCTGTTATTGTTAAAAAATGAAATGCTCGCTCAATTTGTCAATTTCATTCATTCACAAACTCAAATTATTGAGTATATATTTACTAGAACACGCTGTAGAAACTTTTATTTATTTTTTCTTTTCGAGTACATGGACAGCCAGACAGCCGGAAATTAAGTTATTACAAGATATAGTATTCTTCAAATTAAATAATATTAAAAATTGGTCTCATGCAATCAATTATTTTTAGTAAGCTATAAGCATTTGTGCTAAATTTGAGCAAAGAAAATACTATACGTATATAAATTGACAAAACTGATAATAAAATACTAATTAATTGTTTTCGAAGCTGAATAAAATAATTTTGAAATAGTTTGTGACGATAAAATTTTTATATTAAAAGCGTACAAATTTTCTGAAAAATATATTAGTATTTTTTATGAACAACTTTTAAGAATAAATCCGTTTAATATATACATTTTTCTTCCAAGCTTCTTTTATTCAAAAAATAAATACTTTTTATGTGTTAATTATTTTTATCCATTTTAATCACTATATATCCTACCTACACTACACAACCAAACACACCTGCTCTTACTTTTTTCAAATGGATTACGGTTCTCTCTTAATTTAAAGTTTTGGTTTAAAAAACTATTGCAGATGAAAACTAAAAATAAACATGATTTATTTGTGATTAAATAAATTAAAAATTAATTCAAATTTTTTCATAATTAATATTTTGTGATATATAGCAGCTGTCAATTAATAAAATTACAAAATAAAAAAACGAACGCGATATACATTGAAATTAAAAAAAAAAAATCAAATAAATAAAAAATATCCGTTGAAAACTTCCACATAACCTATATATGCAGATACATATAAAATTATTGAGATATTAATTGATTTAGTCTATTGTTTATGTTCAAAAACTTATTTTAGAACAAAATGTATGAACAGCCTAATCAAAGTGTGTTTCATTGCTTTCTAATATTTTTCTACTTTTAACCAAATTATCGGATCTTAATTACAGCGCTCAACGAAATCTTTTCTACTATGCAAGTCTGTCTTGAGTCAGTACTCCGAATTGTCTATAAACGTTTAATATAGCTCTATATTAATTAAATTTTGTGAAATTTTGGAAAGTTGATGTTTGGAAATTAGCAAATAAATAGAACAAAGGATGTTATGCAATTAATACTGTACAATGTACGCATTATTCACTTAGGTAGGTATAAATATGTAGGCTTTTAAAAGATCACGTATTCATACACCACGAGGAGTTCTGCATCCATCATGGGCATGGGCATCGTACCTCAAATTTTTTTTCTTTCATTGTTATGATTACGAATAACCAATAAGTTCACCAATCAAATGATATGTAAGGCTGAGTATAAATTTACATACTCAAAATTTAATTAATTAAAAAAATTTCGTAATGCGATTTCCGATCATTTTGAATCCAAAAAGTTCAATTTAATGCCTTTTTTTTAAATTATTTAATAATTTTAGTTGGACTTTTACTATTCAATTTACATGCAAACAATTGAACAAATAATTTTATTTTCATGAATACGAATATGTTATTACAAATTTTAGCTAATGGTGCTTTCCACGTATTATACACGGTACGAATTGACAGCGTTTACTTATTAGATATAGATTTTATTATAAATTTGATCTAACGTGATACATACTCCAATTTAGGCTGAATATATAGAGGTAAAAATATACCCTCTTTATACAAACATCATACATGAAGGTATAAAATAAATTTTTTATTTGACACTAATGAAGTATTTTATATACAATATTTTATACGAAAAAAAATTTTTTGTAACCAAATTGAATAGGTCGTTATCACTTGTTCATTTGGTATATTATTATTTGTTTAACAGTTTTTTTTTTTTATAGCCTTTCAATAAATTTTAATATTTATAATTCATATTCGTGCGTGTTTTTTAGATATTATTTCTCCGACCATAGAAGAATTTTGAAAAATATTTCAAAAATAAATAAGATTTATGTATATAAATATATTCAAAAACGTTGATTTTTAAACGTAAATTTAGTAACCTTAATTTGTGTTATTGATATTTACTCCTAAAAAAGGTTTTTCAGAAATGAAAACTTAATTTTTTTTGTTTCTTAATTTATTTCCAATTAATTTCCAAAGAAATATACAAGGCACACTCAATTTCATTGTTACATATTCGGTCTTAAAATATCGATGCTCCAAAGAAACAAAACATCAATTTTTTAATTCGCTGGCGAATTTTCTTAAAATATTATTTGATTCATCAGATGTAATTAATGAGTAGTTTTAATTAATTTGGATATGACCTTCAGAACATCGCAAGAACTTTGTTACAACGCCACTACATAAGGCGCATATAAATAGACAATGTAGACGAAAGTGGGGGCGTTACGAACCATTGCACAAAAAGAAAATCGGGAATATAAAATGTATAGCAAAATCGTACACACATATAATTACTAGGCATACGCACGATTTGATCCTATAAATTTATATGTTTGATTCTTTATCTTAACGCATTTTCCTTTAATCGAGTTTAAAATCATTACAATTCTAAAAAAATTTAGGTCCTGGTATACGAAAGGTTAAATATTCTTGTTCTATACTATATTCGAATTACAATGTAATAAAATTATTTATGAATTAAAAATGTTAATACAAAAAGTAAATAACGTATTTAATTCTAATAAAGATATTGTATATAGTAATATAATTTTTGTAGTAGTAACATAACATGAGCTTGTTTTATTCAAGTACATATAACAACTAGTAAATAAAAAGTAGTAAGCAGTAAGTAATAGTAAATAAGTAAGTAACCAACACAAAAGTCATAACATATTTTAATATAATCGTGATAAGTTAATAATAATAAATAAATATTATGAATGAATGAATGAACGACAATGTCATCTATTTCATGATATAAAAAGTCATCATTCGTCTTGTCTTTGTATACAGATAACACACACAATATTACAATCTACAGCAAGTAACATTAAAACTAGCAAGTGTCTCTGTGACCGTTGCCGGCAATATAAATATTTAAATATAAATGCCGGCAATTTTATGAGTTTCCGCCAGTTGTTCTTTAATCTGTACAGATTTTGTTCAATATGGATTGCTCTCGAAATGTGAATGGGTTTGAACCAAAAGAAATTAATTTATTTATGTATGTAATCCATAAAGATAATAGTTATAACAAACGTTTGAAAATTTTATTTATTTTTGTTAATACTTTAAGAATACAAAAAGTTCCAAATAAAACGATCAATGATAAATGAAAATAAACTTAACATATGAAGCTCAAATCGTCTCATTCCTCCATCGAATTTTGAGAAAGAACTACAAGTTAAATAGACGACAAAACGGTTTATGAGTTCGAAGAACATCCTGAATATGAGAAAAAAATATTGGGAACACTTTTTGGAGACCTTGAATTGATAGATTTCTAGGAAAGAATACCCAACTAAGAACTTAAGTATGTCTATAATGAACCTTGCATATCAAACGTCATTATTAAATTTCCACTAAATGGCATTCATATCTCATTATTATTAATTACTAGGAAATATCGTCCGCTTAAAAAATTGCCAGCACAGGCACTTATACTTGAAAATTGTTTGGCCAGAGCTGGTATCAATGCTTAATAATACATTTACAATACATTATAAATAAACCAAAAAAAAAAAAGTATCGATAAAACGATTCCAATTTACTAAAAATATTGTTCCAAGACTCACGTCAAGTTAGTTTTTATGAATACAAATGTATACGCTCTATAATATGAAATCGCCCTTACACTACATATTTATTTCGAAATCACCTATTACAATTTTCATGATCCACATTGACATAGCTTATAAATACAGTTAATTTTTATTTAGATAGATACAGAAGCAATGAGAGAGATACTATGTTTTATTGTGTCGAACAAGAAGTAATGTCACCTGCACTTAGTCCATCAAACTGTTTTCTTAACAGAGAGTCTCTTTTAAATAGATGGATAGATAGATTGCATGCATAGATACTTTTCAAGTTACTTGCATCTTAACAAACTACTATAAATACTGTATATCTATCAAATAAATAAATAAATAAATAAATAAGTAAACAGTTAACAACAAACAATCTCTCCTTGTCCTTCTAGTCATTTATCTTTAAGTAAGTATTTGTATTTTTGATACTTGTTAACAATGATACAAAAGAAATAAAGTCATATATAAGTTCAAAGTGAATATGTAAAATATTTAGTATCGATCTTATTTATTAAGAACACTTTCTGTGTTTTATAACATAGTTTACGTCTTTGTACGGAAATATTGTAATCTAGAAAAAAAATTGGTGTTGAACTTTTACCAGAAATATCCGTTTACAAAATCAATCATGAATCTATTGATTGGTTTTTGGCGTGATTTCTCTATGTTTATTTGCACGTATGAGAGTCTCTCATAACTGAAAAACTACTGTAGACTAAGAATTGACTCCAGATATGATTGTAACTTGTACACTTTTGAGAAAAATTCTAGTATGCATTTTCTTATATTAAGGAAATAAGTTTTATTACAATTCATACTTTTCATTCAAATATTTGTGAAATTATATACAATGTATTGTGATTTTACAATGACAAATTATTTGTAGATTTATTGTAATGATAAAAAAATCTTTTTTATGATTCCCGTAATTTCTTGAATCTACAATACTGAATCTAATTACGGGATTTTCCGTAACTACAGAAGG
The DNA here is from genome assembly GCA_020423425.1 of Chrysopa pallens. Taxonomy (NCBI): domain Eukaryota; kingdom Metazoa; phylum Arthropoda; class Insecta; order Neuroptera; family Chrysopidae; genus Chrysopa; species Chrysopa pallens. Next base: position 89,733,225 of record CM035593.1, read on the forward strand.
AATTACGGGAGTTTCACGTCAATAAGAATTATCATTAAAATTTCGTTTTTATTTTTTGGTTGGATTTTAATGGAATGATAAATTATTTACATATATTATGTCAATCAGTTAATATCATTAAGTGTTGTAAGGTAGATTTTTAAAAATTGTAAGGTAAATTATAGGATAGATTTTTTATTTATATAAAAAATTACCAGAATAACGTGAAAAAGGAAATGGCAGACAAAAAAGAGAAGAATTGAAAAACAGCAATTTATGTATAAACGCTTGACATTTAATACTAGGGACACGGACATTAAATATTTCCGACACTAAATATTTTAGACAGTACGTTATGCCTAAACATCCCGTAATTATGTACATTTATCTTAGGCAGATGGGATACAAAAAAATAAAACTTCAAAAATAGTCAGTCTCTTTTTTATTTTCAACATTGTGTAAAAATCATTTAATTTATATTCTGTTACGAATGAAAAAACTATATTTATGCACGCCTATGTGACAAATGGTAGGAACCATGATAATATGATTTTATCATAATTATAAATGGGTGGAGTTAATGAATACTTGCGGATGCAATAGACTTTGACGGAGCCGAACTCTTCGCTGTGTAGTAGTAACTAAACTAAACAAATCTTATTACAATAATTACAATGTCGCAACTCTGTCTCTATATTAACTAGTTATAAATTAATTGAAGTAATGCTAATTAAGGTTATTTCGAGTTAATTTGTTTCAATTAATGATACTGAAACATAATACTAGTTGAAATGGTATTCTACCTCGTAAATCAGGATTCAAAAAATAAAAAATATTTGTACTCGGATCAATTTTTTAAGAGAACATGAAATATTTATGAATGAGTCGCAGTTATTTTATGATTATTTTAAAGGATACAGGACAAAACTACACGGTTAACATACCTAATCCGATATTAATTTGGTATTGTTTAATAAGGATGTATCTATCCGAAAGTAAATTATATTTTCCGAAAACTTGAATTAATTTAACAAAATTGTTAAATGTTATATATGCACCGTAACAAGTTCAACCACTGTTGCATTTTGGAGTAGAAACGCCGTTTCAATTAATTTTCGTACTTAAATTTTCCTCTCGAAGATCTCTTTAAAACAAATGGTCTAGGTACGATCCGCAAAGTCTACATGACGAACTTTCCAATAAGGAGAATAAAAACACAATTATTTGTTTATTTTTACGAGTGTTGGTATTTTTTGTCTGTTTTTTTTTTTTTTAATCCTCAACGGCTGGACCGATTTTGCTAAAATGTCATTCAGATTTAAGTTACGATATTAAAGATTCATTTTGAGACAAAAAAAAACGTGTTACGCACAATATTGAAATGAAACAACTTTGACAAGCACAATATAGTGCTTGTAAAAGTGCTTTATCCCGAAAAAAAATTTCTCAGATAAAAATCTAAATTTGATTTTATATATACTCATGTCATTATTGTGTGTACGAAATTTCATATATTTTAAGTATTTTTTGAGTTAATTTTGCGGGAAAATTGTATTGTTGATAAACTCCCGTGTTTATAAAAGCGGCTTACACCGTATAAAATTTATGTACAACATCGTTGAATTAGGTGGTGATGATTTTGTGTTTTCTTTTTATCGTGGACTATTTTTTTCGTTAGCTTATTTTTTGTTAACATTATTTTCGTCTAGTCAGATGGCTTAGCTTGTCACCGAATTTTTTATACTTTGAAATTTGATATATTCATTTTATAGTAATTAATTTAAAACATTATAAATCACCACACAAAATCTATGTTCATTTAAAAAACAAGTAATTTAAAACTAAATTCTATTTGTAAAGATTTACTTTTGAATGACTTAAACAAATGGCCATTAAATAATTTAATTTTGTTTTCGTTGAACTTTACAAAAAAAAAAATTATGTATTTCCGAATTTTTTTTATTTGTACATTTCAAATAAATAATTATCAGATAGATTTTTAATTACATTTTTCAAATTCTATTTTAAATAACAAAAAAAAAAAAAAAAAAACATTTCAAATTCCATTTATAAACGACATGTACAAATCTGCTTGTGTATACATTGAATGCCATATATAAGGTGTAACAAATTTTGAGTCTTAAACTGGTATTATAAGCAACCCAGTAAGCATCCAAATCAAAAAGACTTTCAAAGAGAACTAATTCTAAAGACTTCTTTGGTTTGTCTCAATTAAGACTTCGTGTGGACTTCTTTGTTACGAAAGCGTTAAAAAGTGTTCAAAGAATCACCTAATTATTCCATTTTACATCGCTTATACATCCGTCTACCCGTCAGACGAATGTGAATGAGAAAAATCGGTCTCAATGTATCGGTCCAATATTTAAAAAAAAAAAAAAACATATATGTATTTTTAAAACAAACAACTTTTGCTTGAAACATATTTTGTAAAATGTTTGTATTGGCCACAATTAAAGCTCAAATTTATATAAAAATATTTAGAGAATTTAATGAATGCTAATGATTAAAAGTGTGTCAGACATAGATACAAATCATATATCGAGAAACTTAACAATTAACCCTGTTGTTAAGTTGACTTAATTTTTTAAATTTTGAATATCAATAGAATTGTTTTTAAATGAAAATTGAATTGCTTGAAATTCCGGAGAAAAGATGGTAGGTTGATAAAAACAAACAATTTTTATTTTATTGATTTTATTTTATTTTTTGAAAACCTTAAATTTTACATCGGACGTTTTATAAATTACTGTAAATTAATAAATGAAAGTTAGTTATATAAATTACAATGGATAACTAAAATATAAATTAACTGTAATAAATTTTTCGAATGCGTTATACAGTAAGTAGAATATATTAATAGACAACCCACCAATTTTGTTACATCCTGTAAAGAGATACATAACAATCATTAAATAAAATTCCATTCCAAATAATAAACAAGACAGTCATTTAATTATTTGTGTTCTTAAATGGTATTTTAAATAACAAATCTTCACTGTGTCTTGATGACTACCCAGCATTAACAATATTATTTAATTAAAATCGAAAAAAAAAACAGTTAATGCTCTTCTTTAAATTAAGATAAATATATAAAACGCGGATAATTCTCAGAATATGTTGTTAAAAAAGTACAAGAAAACCTGTTTTATACATATAACTATTAAAAATGAATACTATTTTTCTCAATTCATATTTTTGGATAAACAATAATCGATCTAGTTATGATTTAGTAATTCACTTATGTTTGTAATTTTTATACCCGAGTTACATAGAACATATGTGGATATATTAAATTTAGTATTAAGTTGTAATACTAAAAAATATTAAAGGCACTTGTAAATCATGAAAAGTATTCCATTCAAAGAATACTCTAATTAATCCATTTTCGTGTCTTCAATTTTGCGCATGTCTACTCGTCATCAAAATAATATTAAAACAAAAAGTGAACAGAAATTTTTATTGACATATTCTAGACTTTAAAGGTGGCTTTAATTTTCTGAATAAGTACAATCAATCAATTGGATCCACAACCCAACATACCATATTTATTTTTCTTTATTACAGTAAGATTTTAAAAGAATTTTAAATAATAAAATATTTAAGTCGGTGCGTTTATTGCTGTTGCTGAATATTTAAAATAATAAATTAATTTATTGTATAAAATAAACTTTTTAGAACTTTACGGCCTATTTGTTTAGCGTATTCTATAAATGTTAATAATTATAAATAGCTAAACCATTGATACCCGATCGAATTTTAGATATTTGAACAATTAACGCTGTTAGTTGTTATCTTTAATTGTTAAAATTTAAATTTAATAAAAAATTAATAGAAACAATGAAATAATTAATAGTATGAAGCAGAACAGTACCAATATCAAGATGTTATAAGTTTTCCAAATTGTTTTAAGATACATTTTCTTCACAAGTGGGATTTCAGGACCTTTTCAGAGCCACAAATTTTGTGTAGAAAAATGTTTATAATAATCAAGGTAAATGGGCAAAATTAATGTTTGTTATTTAATCTGTTTGTGTGTAGAATCTAGGTAAATGCGGTTTTTAGTAAATTTTTAAGTGTAGTTCACAGCTCACATAACTAGTAATAAATAGCTCAAAAATTGATATATGTAGAGCGTACTTTGGGTATATATGAAATTATCAGTAATAATTACTATCGTCACTCGTTAAGATTAAATTTTAGAATCCATTCAAAATTATATTGTTTTCAGTCAACATGAATAAATCGTGTTTTTTTAGTTTTTTAAAAATAATTGGTTTTTATACAAAATATGCAGGTTTTAAGACGTTTACATCAGATGTTTCAGGTAAGCAATGTGCGGTGTATATTAGTCGTAAAACACATAACACAAAAACATAGCGTAACAAAGCATTTCCATATACAATAAAATATTGTTATTATTGGTTAATGTTAACAATAAATAAATAGTTTTATTTATGGTTTTACAGAATTATTATTATGTTTGGTGATTATGGCGTCTTGCTCTATACGTTATTTTTTATTATTATTATTATTATTATTTATAAAATAACACAAAAATATAATAAATAAAAAAATAAAAAATTCTATGGAAGAGAATACATTGACTATTAAAATTCTATAAAGTTATGTACCTATGTGTATATAGGATATTTTATTTTATAAACATGAATATAAATTAAATTGTTTGATGGAAAATGCAATAAGATGACGAACGAACATGAATTGTATGTAATGTTTGTATCAAGGGAGGAAATAAATTGCGCAGCTTTCACCTATATATCTAAGAAGAATTTAGGCAATATAATGGCTTAGTGTAAACGCATTCAATTGCTAGACTCAATAAATAAATATAATGTTTCAAACTTCAAACGGCTTTCATAAATTGGTAGAATCAAAAGAAAGATCAAATCGTATTTTCGAGTTCAAAATAATTTGAGATTTATTATTATTATAATGGCTAGAACTATAAAAATTTATCTTATAAAAAATTAGAATGCACGTTAAAGTTACTGATAGGAGGAATATGTAGTTTTGTTTTTAAAATTCCAAAATCATAACAAACGGGCAGAGTGAGAGCAGAGAATGCATGTAACATGCAACAAGGCATAAATGTCATCAGCGCATTGAGTAAAACGCGTTAGTTATCTCTTTCATCAGGTAGGTACATTAATAGGGTTTGCAAATATTACAAAATTTACGACTCTGCATAGTTGCTGCCATACAGATTATTATTATTGCAATGAAATAAAGTGTTTCATGAGTTAACATCAATACTATGTAAACAAGACACGAAGTATTTGAGCAAAACCCAGACCAAGACTGTCCTGGTTTTGGTCTTGGTCTTGCTTTGCTCATCACCAGCTGACAAAAAGGATTATTTTTGTTTTATCCATTTATAACAATCATTTTTTAATCTTTAATTTAATTCTTTAATTCAGAATCGGCGCAGTTTATTAACACATATATGTATATCTATATACTTACATTTCTGTATGAATATATGTATATACACTTAAAACTAAGTTCATATAAAATGTAGTATCATAGAGTGAGCAGAAACTTTTAACAATAAAAATTTTTATGTAATACATAGAAAACAATAGGGTTATGAAACTACAAAACAGTACTTCGGACATTTTAATTCATTCTTTTTTATTTTCAATGAAATAAATCATTAATAATTCATTATCAATAAAATAAGCATTTAATAATGCATACAAAATCAATTATTTTTAACTGTAAAACAAATCCACGCATATCATATATCAAACCTTTCAAATGAAATGAGGAAAAATTTGATAAGATTTTAAGAATTGTTCTTCGAGATAGTGGATTTATCCTGACTCTACTTTCTATCTACTGTTTTAAATTAAATAGTGAAGTTAAATAAGAAGTGTTTTTAATAAATTTCATTTGATTTTATATATTTACCTAATTTTTTAATTGTACACTTTGGGTGACGCTCAGACCAGATTGTAGAGTTATGTAGTAACATTTTTGTCGAAAATAAAATTTTTGTTTTCGATACGAATCTTTCTTTCCCATAGGCGAGATTTTTTTTGAAAAGCCGTGAATTTTGCTAGACTTTTCCATACTAGGATTAAATATTCCGACAATTTATTGCGTCAAGTGATTGATTTTTTTTATTTTGACGACTGACAGAACGGCATTAATTAAATGATTCTATGAACATCCCTATCAAAGCCTTATTATTACATTTAATATTTGACAGCGTAACAAACATTATCCTAAACTACTTGGTACTCCGCGCTTCGCTTCCGCAGAAATATAAACCCAAACATATTATATTAAGGAGTTATTGCAAATGTCTATTTTACTTCTTTCCTTGCGCTTACAGGGGTACAGGTAAAAGTGAGGCGATAATCTTTGGTTTCTATAAATAGGTTGAGAAGTGATATCCAAATATATAATAATTTACAAGGCTTCTTTCATCCTTAATTGTAGATAAAAGTGAAGCATAATTCCTATATAATATATTCACTTTGATAAATGTTTGAAGCAAGAGATTTTAAGATCATCAATAAATAATCATAAGTCAAAAATACGACCTAGGATATACATCATATACATATTTTGTCAAGCAGTAAGAAAACGAAATTTGAATACCTAATGTAAATACTCTTCTCCATTTTAACAAACATCATAATATTCATTTTATATTTTTTATTTGATTGTATTTGAAATTCTCAATCGTAAGGTGAATATAAAACGTATGTTTTTCTATTCATTTTGTAAATTGAAAATAAAATTGTAGATTTCGAAAATATTTGAAATTGATTGAAAAACTATTTTCTCAAGTTTGTTTAATATTGTTATTTTAAATCCTTCGTTGACATATATAAATTATTAAAATTTATTTAATTTCAATATGACTTCAAATAAATCTCAGATAAAAATTGAAATCAATTCAAGATTTAAACCAATGATACCAATATTCTTATTCTAGACATATATAGACTATGTATACTATCTAGACCAAAATGTGTAAGTTTGTAAAAGGGCAAAGTCGATTAGGGCCAATGGATCCAATAGATCTATGACTTAATATTTGAACCATAAAGGATATAAGAGAAATTTAAAAATACAATGTATGAACAATGTTTTATTTTCATATCAATATAATATCCATTATTATTAATTATGTATTTATAACTGTATAGACTGGTTATTTAGAGTATTTTACGAATGGAAACTTTGACTTCCACAATTTAGCGCTCGATTTAATTAATAAAACAATATTAATTTCCCATTTTATTTGTTAAGGATTATTAAGCGAACAAAGCCACGGACAAACACCAGTGTGGTTATAAAACGTTTGCACATTTATTTGATAAAATTTCTCGTTACCATGAACACGGAAATCATAAAGAAAGTAAAATTACCGTCCTCTCTTAAAGTTGTATATATATTGGAAGTATTTTTATTGACGTATTTTGTGTTTTTTGAAATATTAAAAAATATTTTTTCATCTATATAGCTAATGTACTCGGCATAGTTTGTTTGTAGTGTGTTGTTGTTGTTTATTCTTGTTATAGATACAATAATAATAAATTTATTATATTCATAGAAAATTATTATGTTCTAGTAAATAATAAATGTGCTCATAATATATAACAAACTTTATACACTTTAATATTGTCTTATATTATAGAAAAACTTTTGATATCAATATGTTCGAGCAATGGATGTCCTGCTGAAATCGATTTAAAAATAGTGAACGAATTGTAAATATACAAACATGAACTTGATGTGAACAAATCATGTTAAAGCATTATATTAAATGCAATGCTCTTAAAAATTTCTATTCAAAACTTTTCTATTATTTTGTAAAAATTACTGATTTTACAATAATTACATAATATTTGGCATTTGGCCACTTTTGGTAATATTATTTTAAAAAATTGAAAAAACATTTTTTGGTATAGAAAAATGACATTATTTCCTTGAAAATGGTATATGAAAAAATTTTTCTTGATAAAAATAAATATAGCCATCTCGAACATTTATTTTGGAGACTGTTTTTCGAACTTAAATCGCATATAGTACGAAAATTAAGCATATTTCGTAAACAGCCAAGAGTTCAAAAGGTTTTTGTTCAATATATCTAAAACAAATATTTTTGAATACTTTTGAAGATTTTTTATCGAAAAATCTCGTTTTTGGACTATTTATTGAAGATTTTTCAAAATAAACAGTAGAATTCCAATTTTTTTAATGTCCATTAAACAAAAATAAACAATTTATTATTTCACAGCATGCTTTATTACTCATATTGCTTTGATGCCCAAATTGATTTTGCTACCTTTTATTTTTTTTCTAATTTTCGTTTTTAGGCACTAAATCAATAACATTAGAATCGAAAAGAACATACTCCAAATACGTTGCATTTAAAGAAGTTAATTTTCCAAAAATCATTTTCGGAGAGTTTGACACGCCCGTTCTAGTTTCTATTAAAACCGATATCAATGAAATTCGACAGGAGTGTAGGTAGCTACCTACATATTTGTTTTACGACTTCTATTAGTTTCGTAAGAATATATTTCAATATGAAAACGGCCTTAATTTTGCGTTTGTTTTTAACATTGATATATTTTTTGATACTTTGGCATTACCAAACTTAGAAAGCTGCTCAATTTTGCTTACTTATAATTGAATACGAAATGAAGTTGCTATGTAGAAGTTTTATTAGCAATAAAATTCACTTGATATCAAAAGGGATTTCAACGTTCTAGTCGATTGTTAGAATTCATCAAAAATTGAGTATTTAAAAGAAATTCCACTTGAGTACAGATTTATGTTAACGCGAAATAAACACATTCGAAACTCTTAGTGCTGAACAAATTTTATAAGATGATAGTAATACGTTTTATTGAATAAATATTGTGTGACATCTTATATTACAATGTTGAAACCATATAAACTATGTGTATTATAATAATATTATTGACAGTTTGTACATACTTATAATAATAAATACATGATACATACATTGTACAATCATGACATATACACTCTTGTAATGTTTATATGTACTACACATCATAATACAATCATCGTTCATAGCATATTATAATAGATAGTTCAACTCAACGAACATAACAATTGATCGTATTATAATGGTGATGTCTTTTGTTACACAAATATTTTTTATACATATCGTAAAATTAAATCAAAATACATACATTTTATGATAAAATTTTTAAATAGTTTTTATTGTCAGTCATTATTGTCTAGCAATATACATATAGTAAGTGCAAACATTCTAATAACAAATTTAGAACTTCGCCATTAGACAGCATTAGCTTAAGCATAAAGTACATTTATATGAAAGAAATTTTATTACTTTTTGTGAGATAAGAGATAAAACATGCTAAAATGTCAAAGTTATTCTGCAGAGAAAAATCTCATTGAGATTGTTTTAGCGATAGCGTGCTGAGCTCTCATGTCTTGCGTTCGATTCGTAAAGTGACCGAATATTCTTTCAAAATCTATCATGTTATCTTGGTCATAAGATCTCTGAGCTCACCCGGCCCAAGGAAATGGGTACCCACCCGTTTTTTGATTGGGAACAACATGCGGCTGTAGAAAGTGTTGACCATACTACCCATTTATGTACTGTAGTCACGTAATGATGCAATTATGTAAATAATTCAAATAATATCAAGTAAGGCGAAAACGCATACAAAATAAGGCATCTATATTAAAGAAAATAATGATCCAAATGTAATGAATCAAGTTTTGGAATATACAATCTTGAAATAAAATCGCGTTCCAAGTGGTTTTGATATGGCAATCTGGACAAAAGTACTCCATTTTAAAGTTGGCTCTATAATAAAAGTTTATCTATTGAGGTTCAAATGCCATTTACCTTTCTGCGCTTGATATAGTGTGGTACAACGAAATTTTGTAGATAGTAACAACAGCTCTCAAAACGTGAAATAATTCGTTTATTGTTGATAAAAAATAGTCTAAAGGTTGGTACAAATCACCACACAACACAAATATTTGTGTATTTTAATTTACAAATATATATGTTTGCTTTGAAAATGAACGGTTTAAATCATAATACTGCCAATTTTTCAGAAGGTTATTCGTTTCGTGTATCTGACAGAAATAAGAACGACAAAAAACTTAAAAACAGTAATGATACTTTTTGCAAAAATTTATTTTATATCTATTTCATTAGAAAATCACTTTGGCATATGCTTGCCAATATGTTAGTTATATAAAAATAACCAGAAGTAAATATTAAACGATCCTTAGTAAAAAATCATCCAACCGGAAATGTCACATTTAATATACATATTCTCTATTCTATCGTTGACACCGGAAATGTCATGTCTGATATACATTTTATTTTATAATTTTTTGATGAAAGTAATATTTGAACAATTTCTTGATAATTTCGTGCATTAATTTAAATAATGCATTATTTTACAATCGAAAATTTGCTACTTATTTTGTCATTATATAAAAGCGATGGATGTATGAAGCCGTCATTATGTCACTTAGCCAATTTGAACAATGAAATAATGGATCGAACATAATGATTCTACATCAACATTTCGCATGTCTTAATTTAAACTTGGCATATTATGTAACGGGCATCTAAATTTAAAATAAATCTACCAAAAGCCATTTGAAACACGTTTTGCCCTCATACTGCCATAGAAATGAAATAACTTTACAAATAATAGGGAGGAATTTTATTTATTCTTCTGTTCATGTTAAACGCAAATTCAAAAGAAATCGTAATACAATAAGTAAAAATTGCAATTGTTCGACAAAATAGACTTACGTTAATATACTATTTTTATTTATATGAAATAAACAATATTTTATGTTTAATTGTGAATAAAAATCTTTTATATATAGTTAAAAATGTATTCTATATTTTGAATTTAATCATTATTTTATTGAACGAAATTTCATCTATATGGTTTCATTATTTGTCTAGTAAAAAATTTACCTTTTGTCAGTAGGAGGTATTTTAACCCTGCAATGTGTTTTGTTTGACACGTCTCTTTATGATGTGTTAATTATATATTATAGTTATGTAATAAATGATTAAAAAAGTATTAAATATGGCAGATTCACACACCTTGCTGTCTTTCAATTAGCATAGACTAGATAGATAGATAGTATTTGTAGATCGAAAAAATAGAAGAACGCATTCTGTCAAAGGATTTCGGTTAAGAATAGTTCATATATTTCGGATCCGGATGTTACCAAATCAATATTTACTAACTAATCATTTTTTTCCGCCTTCTCTGCCGTTTGAAGTTTAATAAACTGTTTTTTCGGAAAAATTTATTTTCAGCTATAAGCTGTTTAAGATCGAAAAAGAGGTATATTAAATTTATACCTTTGTTAACTTTTCTATGATTTTATAATTTTAACAATATCGTCAACGTTTGCACCTATACAAACAAAATGATTTGTTTAGCCTTCTATATTGATTTGGAACAGGCGTATTTTAATATCAAAATATATAATAGCAATCAATCGACAGAGGTTATTATGTTGAATGAGAAAGGTATTTTAAAGGCACAAGATAGAATAGAAGGCTTTAAAAAGTGTATTAAAATGGGTTTGAAAAAATGTATAAAAAAACGCTCAAGAACATTCATTATAGAGAAATTCATGAAAAAAATATATAATAAAGCATATAATGGAAGTTCTATAATCCTAATTAGTTAAGGTAGTACGAGCGCCAGGCGGTGTGGGGATAGGTATCGACTCTAGCGCGGTAAGGGGAACGCAGTAACCATATGATTTTTTTCAATATATAGATATACATTTAACATTGGCTAGTGGCGGCATTTATTTTTCTTTTAATTAATACACTTTAATTAGTCGGGCAAGTGTAAATGTTTTTGAATTAAATTTATCACTAATATATTTACTTTCATCCATAAGTTTTTTAAAAATATTCACCGACAGTTTTACGAGAAAAATACAGAAATGTATCAATGTTTGAAGGTTACCCCATAAGACCAATGTTAAATTGCTCAACTTTAAAGTTAATTATTTATTTAAATAATCGGGCAATCTCCTTCAAATTTTTGGAATTTGTTTAGACATATTTAAACTTTGTATTAAAAAAAATCAAGCCTTTTATCAAAAGTTGCCTTGGTGCTCGTACTTCCTTAAAGATAGTAACACTCTGTAATCATTAAAATACTCAATTCTGGTACCTAATATAGGCATTAAATGGAAAAATAATATTAAATATTACAATAGCCATATTACAGACAAACACATCTTTGCTCAACTTAGCCCAAGATTATTTGTTTAACATTTATTTTTTATTATTATGAATTCTTAAAATATGTTAATAAAATTAACGTCACGAGATTAAAAGTCATTATTCGTAATAGTAGTCACTGTGTCCTTAAAAACACACTATTTATTGGGCTAGTATTTTTACCTATGTGTTCGAAGACTAAATTAGTTCTCATAAATACTTACATACCGTACATAATTGGTGTACATCTTATATTAGTAGTTCTGTGAAATGTAGACATCACTCAGAAGTAAATAAAAAGTATTTAAATAAAAAATTATACGTATACAAAATTTGAACGATATCTAACACAATCCATATCATGATCTGATTTACACATACTAAATAAAATTAAAAATAATATATAAACAAAGTACAGTAGCCTACCGGTTGAGAAAAGATGCTTTTGGATCTATCTCGTGATTGAAACCGATCAATAATTTTAATTTTAATTTTGTTTTTTAATATGTCTCTTGATTTTTCTAGAAGAGGAAAATTAATTTTTTCTATACCGTGAATTTGCTAAATGTGATCAAGGTGTTTACCAAATTTCGTAAAAATCGAACAAGGTTTTCGAAAATTACTGCGGAATCAACATCGATACATATATACGGACATTCGATATGCAAAATCGTCACTAGTTTTACCATAGACCATACTTCGTTCGGTCAATGTTTTTTATCAATATTCTTTTTCGGAATACTCAAAATAAAACCAATTACAATTTTAATCTCTTATTTGTATTGATTTAAAGTAATTATTTTTTTATGTTTTTAAAACGACAACAATATAAATAAATAGGAAAGTAAACTAAAGGTAAATAATAATAATCTAATCTATTCTAATGAATGTATTTACACAAAAAAAGGAATTTTTATATATACATAAATTCTTTTTTGTTGTCAAATATTTATATATACTTCAAATATAACAAATAAATATACTATTAAATACGTTTTTGAAATGTATTGGGTGAATTCCATGTACTGTTCTTTGACTAGGGCTCGTAGAAATGGACCCGTAAACATTTCATACAAATTTTTATGTAGTTCAATAATAGTTAGTATTACATACGTTTGCCATGGCTGAATTTGAGCTGAAATTGTGGCGAATCTAAACATTTTACAAAAAAATGTTTCAACCAAAGTTGTTTATAGCTTAAGAGTTGGGTCATAGATTGGATCATTGGACCCAATCCGATTTTTCTCATTAAACTTTCTCTTATGTCTTAAATACGACATCGAAACCTAGCTCCCAATCTCTTTTCATTTTTGAATTATCTTAATGACGGAGAAACAGTCGGACGGGTGAACATGCTGAACTTTAGACTGTAATTATATTGTCTTAATAAAATATATATGTCGAGTATAAAAATGTATATTATTCAAATGGAATTTAAAATCAATATCAAGTATATTTAACGGTTTCACCATAACTCACATATAAAATTTTATGAAGACAATATTATCAAATAATTTTTCATGTACGTAATATATTTATATCGGAAAATATATTTATGTAGTTTTTGAGAATTGTTGTTCAAATGCTGTAATAACAACGTCTAGTCAATGTAATCTTTATTACACCTTGTTCTAGACAAAATAATGTTGAATATATCAGTATCAATATTAACCAAAAGTCATTAATGAAGAAATCTAAATGACTTCCAAATTTGAAAATAACATATATTTTTTAAGAGAAGATAGTAGTAAAATACATTTGTTCAATAAAAATTTAGAATTTAATATTAGTAACTGTCAATATTAGTGACTCATATTCTAATTTATGGGATCCACATAATTAGAAATGATACAAATTTTTATTTCATGTCATATTAATATGGTTCACACTATGTTTTTGAAAATAAAATAGCTCACTGAAGAAGAATTTAAATTATATAGAACGGTCTAAAGAGAAATTAAAAAATGCAGGAAAATTCAAGATACTTTTTTAAATTAAAGATAATTTTAAAACATTTGTTCGAACATAAAAATGCTTTTTTATTTGCTAATTTTAATACTTTGATAATGTGTACCTTTTTAACTCAACCATTGTCATTAACGTTGAAACAACGTATTGGAATCAATAACAGGTAATTAATTTTAATTCATTGATCAGAAAGGTGATGAAGATCTCCATATATTTATTTGACAATACAATTATTATTGTGTATAAATGCTGAAAAATTGACTGTTAAATACAATGTTTGTTTGTAACATAATATAATTGAGTTTTTTAAATTGATAAAATCACAAAATTTTTATTAATGATTCATTTGAACAAATTTTTTGTAACAAATCTATAATGCAAAACATACAAATGCAATTAAGTAGCACATGATAGTGACTTTATTATAAAAATATAACTAATGAATTGACGACTACAATTCAAGAATTAAAAACCTGTATTAATTAGTATGGTTTAGTTTTATTTAGTATGTGCAAGACAGTGTCCCAAAAAGAATCCAATTTTGATGATTATAAATAATACACACTTGATCAAAATAATATCACTATCAATTATTTTCATTATCACAGATTTAAATGTTTTTTTTTTTTGGAAACGGTACACTACTTTATCAATTAAATAAATACCTTATAAAAGAAGCTTTCAAATTTTACATTAATATATCCGAATTTTAATTTTAGGAAACGTAGAGAAAATTTATAAAAAGTGAAACAGCTATTAGAAAGTATTGGAATCGCAATCGGAAGTGGCAGTTAAAAATTCAGTTTTTGCACACTAGCAAATCGAAACAAATTACTAGTAGTTGAGCAATAGGCCTCACTTACGGTGACACACCATTAGAATGTAACAAGATTTTAGTAAAAACCAAAAACCAGAATTTTTTAAGCTTCATTTTTTAGAAGAAGTTATCGAAATTTTTTATTCATTTCTGAATTAGATTTAGCGTTAAGGATTATTATGTAGACGTTAGGATTCGCATTTAGAACTAGTTGATCTTAGCCTAAGATAGTATGCGTTATGAGATGCAGTAATATTACCTTTCCGCCGGGTCCATCCGAATCTGGACCCAATTCCCTTGGAGTTCATTCGGAACATTTCGATTTATGAATTTCTATTCGATTGAGATATTCTATTTTCCCGTTTTTATTAATTTTAGATTTTGTCCTATGATCCTTTATGGTAGTTAAAAAAAATCCACTTCTGTCTTTAAGGTTGGCCTAATACCTCGAATCGCATAAAAAAATTGAATAAATAGTGTATTAAGTGTTTCTACCGCACGGGTAGAAACTTGTATTTCCTTGGTTTTATGACACACTATGTTCTATTAAGGATGTTAGGAGACAAAAAATCAAAATATTGATCAAATCGCTGATAAAAATTTTCTTGGGCTCGATATCACTATTGAATTTATGGCACTTGGACTGGTCGTTTTCTAAATTACTATTTTTAATTTTTTGTTTAGACCCGTATTAAAATAAACTAAACAAAGTTTTACTATTTTTATTTAAATTTTTTAACGTTACATACATATTTCGAAGTATTTCTAGTTCGATTATTTAGTATCAAAAATCATTGAGTCTACAAATTAGTTCAATTTTTTCATTACCGATGTGTACATTTTACATAATAATTTGTTCGTTTTTCATCCTAATTTACAATTTTAAACTTTTTTTATACAATAAAAATGTTTATTGATGAGATCTATTATTCTCTTTCTTCGCTCTTCGTTACCGAAATTGGTCATCGCACAAGTTTGACTAACCAATTAAGATTTCTTAGAATTTATCCAATAAATATATTATAACATTTTGGATTGTCATACCTTATTAATATAAGAATAGCTATTTTTTTGTTTAATATAAAAATCAGTTATTTTATATATACTGTAACAATAATAATTTTTTTCGTTAATGAACAAGAATATTACATGAGCGCTATAATTGATATTTTAAAAGTACGTAATTACTACCCCTGTGAAGTTGGAACCTGAACTTCCAATATATTAAAAAAGTTAACAGTTATATTGTTAAATGCACAAGAAATGAACAATTGAAAATCCGAAGCTGACTTCACGATATTTTCAATTTTGATACCTCATAACTTTTGTTATCAAATTTCATGATTTGGGTACTAAGAATTATTTTGTAAAACTTAGGAACTGTCATTAGAACTGAGACATAAAAAATTTTCCAATCTATTAATAATTTTCTGATAGCTTTGCATATCCTCCGGTCAACTTTTTGGAATTATGTACGTTCGTTTGAATGATTTTAAAAGACTGGAAAACCCATCGACATATCACCAAATCGACAACAGATCGACAGAAAAACTGACACAAAACGAAAGTAGCTCAGAAGAGTCCAGAATACCGATATACCTATTAAAAAAATTTCGACATCGATAGATATAGCTCTAGGTAAATTCGGAGGATCTGTGGGAGTACTAAAAACCATTAAAACCCGACAATATAGTATTTTCTTCGAAAAAAAGAAAAGGGACTGGAAGGTTGACACCAACAAGACGCACATACCGGACATTTTACCTACCTGATGATAGGCTAATATAAATAGTCTATTACAAAATTTGTTGAACATAGATTTTAAAAAAACTTCAACCACCATAGGATACAAGCATTGGTTTAACCATGAAAACAATTGCTGTCTGGTTTTTTTTTTCATTTTTTCGTAATCACGAGTCAAATATGAATCATTTTTGGAAATTTTTTTAGATAAAATTAAAAACAATACAATAGTTTATTAAACAATAAAAATTCGAAACAAACTGTGGTGCATCAATAAGAAATTATTACAAATATATTTTTACAAATGATCAAAAACTATCTTTTAGAAACATTCCAACATGTATTTTCAAAAAGTCTAAACAACAAAAACATATACTTTTATTTTAATTGACACTACAGTTGATTTATGAAATCTACAAATATTATTTATAATAATCCTTCCTTAAAAATTGTCAAAATAACAGAACAAAGTCCTTTATAACAAAAAAATTGATCAATGATATTGATAAAAAAAAACTTTATTTTTTTTTTCTAAATAAATATTTTCAACTGCCAATTAGTAAAGTTAAGGCGATCATCATTTTACAAAATACATTTGTGTTACAATAAAACCCCGATTATCGGCTCAGATTTTTTGTCAATAAACCTGACAAAAATATACTAGGATTTCAATCTTAGACTGTCTTATTATACAAGTATAAATAAGTTTACTGAAGTCGTAGAAATTCGGAGACATATAAATAAATGTGTGAAACGTCGAAACGAAATTTCCATGTATAAGTTTTTTTCTATCTTTCTTCTTTATGAGTTCTTTTACTAGAAATACATGAGATCTCCAATGAGTGAAAAAATTGCGTTCTTAAAAATTGGTATATTTGGTTGACACCCTGTCTGTGGTAAACATCTCCCAGAAAAAGTCACCAAATTTTATATTTAAGCTTCGGACGACACAAATTTAGAGTGAAATTTACGATGTCCAATTTCACGACAAATTCACGTAATGATGTTTCTTTAGAAATGTATCTGCTTTTCTGTCAGTCAGTCTGTGGACAAGATTTTTTTCGAATCACAAGAGCAAAAATCACGAAATTTTAGAAAAAGAAAGTTCTGCGACACTTCTTGGTACATAGTTTTATACTATAAAGGGAGAAGAGGAGAAGGATGTTTTATACTATAAACATCTACAGTAAGTTTGAAATTTTTCCCGTGAAAATTTAAATATCGGGGGTTCGGATTAAGAACTCGAATTTAGAATTGGTTTATAGAAGGGGTTTAAATTTTTTTTCTTTTTTCTTTAATCTTTTGTATTATTAGTTTTGCTTCCTGTTTGTTTAAAAGCAGAACTATAGCTCATAGCGTAGTACAGGTTCCAAATTCATAGCGTACATAAAAGGCATATACTCAACTTACATACGCTACTATTCAATGCAATATTTTCAATTCAAATATTAAAACAAAAATAGTGTCAGCGTTACGTAACTAAGGGTTGCATCGAGTCTGCTTCCAAGTAACAACATATAACATACCCTTCATACGTGGTTTGTGGATTGCCCCTTAGATAAAAATATTTCGCTTTCCAAAAAGGTTATTATTAAATATTTAATTCGACCCCTAAATTCTAACTTTATTCGCCGGACTTCTATAATAACATATATTTGGTGAGGAGCAATTTCTGAGGATGACAATAATAATAAGAATATAAAGTTTTTTTTGTTCAAAATGGAAAGAAGTAGAATGTCTCTCCTAAACAATGCTCAACCGTTCCTCCTTTACAATAATACAGAAGAGATCTGCAGATGATACGTTTTGTTTTAATAAAATCACATAAATAAGAACGCATATACACATAGGCAGGCATATAAGCAAACTATAATAAACAAGTTTCGTGTTCATCTTTGGTTCTGTGTTTTATATTTGTTTGAATGTGTGTGTGTGTGTGTGTGATGCCTTTGATAAAAAATCAAAAATAAAACTTTATATATTTAATACGTACAACCAAATTTTAAAAAAATGTTCCAAAAATGTCCTTACTCTTTTCAAAATACAGAGTCCGAAGTCCGAAATACAATCAACATGTACGCCAATTTCTTGTTAAAGGTCGAAGTATATTACTATAATTGGTCATTGTTGATCGCACACCGTAAATATCTCAAATTCAAAAATATTACACTTGATGAATAATTGCTTTGATTTGTTATTCTATTAAGAAAATAATTCAGTATAGAAATGGAATATAAATATGTGAGTTTTATACGATATTTTAAAAAGTATGGTTTTATTCCCAATTGAGTCCTAAATGTATTTAATTTCTCTTGCCGATCAAATATCTTACTGAATAGTGTCTTAAGCTAAATATAAATCATATATTGTTATATTTTAACTAATTATTTTACAATCACAAACTTTGGTTTATTTGTTCGAGCTTGTTTTAAAAACTACAATTAATTATTCGATTTTGGTTTGATTACGGTTGTAATTATGTTAAAGAACACAATATTATCAAAATATAAATGGCCCATGCCTGACTGAAAATAGTTAAACAATTATATCTAAAATAATTACCAATTTATTTGTACAATTCAGCTAGTTTGCTTTTATTTTAGTTTTTTAACTCTGTACAAAAACACCTGGACTGCTTTAACAAATATTAATTTTACGAAAACATCTGGACCGACGTGATTGTTATACATTCGTGAAAAACATGTAAATTACTTCTTTTACGAATAAACTTCTACTAGAAACGGATAAATATTCCCCTATCACCCAGCCAGGTATACGTTTTTGTGTTTAGATTTTGTTAAATATGATTTACAAAAATTTCCATGCAGTCAATTATCTTCTGGAAATAATTTACTAGCCTTTAAACTACACATTACAGTATAATTTTTAAGGACACCATTTGAAAAATTAGTTGATAGACCAAAGGAAATTTGCAGGAATATGTAATTTATAAAATTTTCTTAAATTCATTTAGAAAATTTCTTAAAATTAATCCAAAATGAAAATAAAGTGTAGCGTTTGTTCTTCAATTTTTATACCATTGTGATTAAAATATTCCTGAAATAAATTTGTTATCTCATACACATTTTAAAATGGAAAAATATCTTACTTGATCAACTATCTATTAAAAGTTTAATCCTTATTATTTTGTATCACCAATTATTTATTTTAGTTAGATTCGAGAAAATTAAACAACATTGTACACTCGACAATACATATAAAATTTTCAAAGGCATATCAGAGATTTCGATTTTAAAATTTACATTTAAGAAATAAATAACCAACATAAATATACTAAAGTTAAAAAAAATTCTACCGGTTAAAATATTTCCTTGACTGCTCAAAAAATTATAAAAAAATAAAAGCATAATTTTTTGTTTTTTTGTGTGTGCATTGCATTAATCCATACTACGTACGAACGATATGTAGGCAGTAGGCAACAGAATCCAGCACAATGTGGATATACTTATCGCCAATCGTCATCTAAAACCTTTAAATCTTCTTTAATATGTTTTAAAGAGTTACAATAAACAAGGTAGTTGTGAATTTCGAAAATTATTACCTATATAATATTATTGTATGTATTTTGTATACATAGTTTTCAATAATAAATAGTTTTTTTCGTTGTTGGTAACATAAACATAATTCTTATTTAATTTACACCAAGCATACACGAACTTTCAAATAATTCATTCAAAAAAAATAAATCCATTCCAGGTTGCTGTTTATTTATCATTTCACTTCAATAGTTTTTTGAAATATATAAATAAAACCTTTACTTCAATTATTTTTATCTATATTTTCAATTTAATAAAATATTATCTAATCACTTTTTGTAAAGTGTTGTCTTCAACTTAGGCCAACCAAACATGAGCAGAAAAAAACTGAAATGTGAAAACGGTGTGGAACACACATATTCCTTAGACTTTCAGGAACATTCATCACTAACCTTGCATTACTATGATAAATAAGAAAATTAGGATAGTTTTCTAATTGTAATATCGATTAAATGAATATTGGTTGTAAAAAAATTAAAATTTTAAAATCATCTCACTGGAGTTTTTGGGATATCGGATAACAAATCCGCGTATAAAAAGCAAGAGAAAATGGTTATAACGCCTTCAAAAACAACCTAAGAGTGATAAAAAAATTTTAAAAATTTCATTTCAGTAAACGTCCCTAGGGGGTTATTGAAGACGCTGATCACGAATCCGGAGTAAAAACACAATTGGTGATGGTTTCAACGTCATTAAAACCACCCCCAGGCGAGACAGTGATGAAAAAATTTTTAATTCCAAATTTCATCTCGAAAATTGACTCTAGGAGGTTTTTCGGGGACGTTACTTATGCATCAAAAAGCAACTGAGGAAGCATCCTCAATTGACAACTCCATTGTAACTACCTCTAGAAGTGACAGAGATTAAGTAAAAATTTTTATTTAAAAATTCACCAAGGAAATCGTCCCTTACGAAAT
Source organism: Chrysopa pallens (assembly GCA_020423425.1). Lineage (NCBI taxonomy): Eukaryota > Metazoa > Arthropoda > Insecta > Neuroptera > Chrysopidae > Chrysopa > Chrysopa pallens. Next base: position 89,754,495 of record CM035593.1, read on the forward strand.
CGACTCTCGGGAGTTTTGGGGGCCGCTTTGTAAATTTTTCAAATAAATTTGTACATATGATTAATATGATGTTGCTTATATGTAGCTTGGAAATGCATGTTGAATATCTTCTCTTGTAAACAAACTATAAATTTTGGTTGAACGAAATACAAAAAGTAATAACTTAAATTTTAATATATGATAATGAAACTTATAATAAGCGACATGCCACTTTCTGCAAGCGTGTAGAAAATATTAAGGACAAAGATATCCATATAAATAGGAGTATTAGTCAGGAATAGTCGATTTTACCCGACTACGGCAAAACCAAAAGCATGGGTTGTTGAATAAACTTTAGTAGTAATAACCAGGTACCCATCTAGGAAAACTGCGATCTCTGCAAAGGTGCTATACACAGATAATATAATTTATTAAGATTTAAATTGACTTTAAATTAATTTTTTTAAATTATTGATGTGTAAATAAGCTGGAAAGGAATCTGATATAGAATTATGGCGAAACAAAACAGTTTATACAAAAATATTTCTAAGAAAATTATTTGGTTTTAAGATACAAATAAATATATTTTGTACTTTGTTTCTGTCATGGATTCATGGGGCTCAATGAATCAAGTTTGTTTATTCAAGAACTTAAACTGAAAAAGTCTAGAATACGCCATTAAAATTCCAGTTTGCTACTTCTTTACAAAAAATAAATAAACTGGAAAAAATTATTATTTTTTTTATTCTTGGTTTTTGAAGCTAATGGAAGTTACATGATGAAATGTTTTTTTAGTTGGTTAACTGGTTAATAATATATTTAAAATAAAACATGTACTTTTTCCTGTTTTGCATATCATTTCAAAATTTAAATTGGATTGCCAAAAATTATTTAAGTAAACAAAAAAATTCCTTTTACAATATGTTATATCTATACATAATAAAAATAAATCTTTAGAAGTTGAATTATATACATACATATTATTATGAAATAAAATCTACTTACATTCTTTATTTGTACCTAAATCGGATTAAACATTTTTTTTATACAAACATAATTTACGAACTATGTGTTTATTTACAGAATTCTAGGATATTTTTAACAATAAGATATTATAAAAAAAAAAAAAAACACCTTAAAAACTACCCTTAATTATATTATCTATTCTTGAAATATTAGAGATATTTATCTATTGAACATATGTAAGAACGATGTGTAGTCATATTTTTACGTGCAGGTATTCCGTAATAACATTCTTAAATGTTTTTAAATAACTAACAGACATTATAAATAAAATTCAAAATCTAATATTTTTATCTACCCGTAAGCAAAAGTTGATTTTAATCAGAAATTTTTTTCTAGGCGACAAATTCGTATTTTCAAAAGAAATGAAAGTACGGGATGATTCATAAAAATTAATAGTCATAATTTATCCGCTTGGAGTGCACTATAAGATATTTTTGGATTCAGTTTCTTTCCAAAAATTTAACTGCGTGAATTTTCAACCGGTTTTTTCTACTAAATGTTGATTTTTCGAAAAAGTAACCAACTTCAAAAAATTTGCACTGAAACGTAAAAATAATTTCAAATTTACAAAAATTAAAGTGAGAAAAAAATTAAACGTCTACTTTGGACGTGAAATCTATATATAGAGACAGAAATGAATGATTATCTAAATTACAGAACACAGATAACAATTTTCTAATTATTAATGAGAACTCCATAGGCTAGATTTCTTTCCAAGACTTATTTTCGTCAGCTATTTTTTTGTCAATGGTTCTTCGTCAGATCAAATTATTTTGTATTTTATAAATAGCTAATTTATAAAAATACAAATAAATATATATTATTTGACAAAAAATATATATTTATTTGTATTTTTACAAACGGTTTGTGCAAACCGTCACCAAATTAGCAACGAGTTACATCTCCTCAAAGAATCATTACAACTAGCTAATTCATACTGATGATGAGTACTTTGTAGTCGAAATACGTATTTATAAAATACAAAATAATTTGATCCAAAAAATTGGGGAAAAAATCGAAATTTACAGATTACAATAATTTAACTTAAAAATCCACATTGGCTAACTGTATATATATGTCAAGAAATTTTCGGGCAAATACAATAATAATAAATTTTTTATAAACACTAATTATTTATTTTTTTTTTTGTGCGTTAATTAATCAACGGTTAACAATCCATAATTATTTTATTGTATCCGCCGGAAAAAGCTTAATATCCACTCCCAACTGAATCTATAAAATATTTTTGAACATCGATATAAAATTATCCATCCATGCGTAGTGAACGTTAGTTGAACATCGAGCTCATAATTGCACGTGTATTTTATGTTTTTAACACACATGTATATAATACAACTTAATTATATTATTAGACAAATAATACTATAAATGTAGATTAACAATTTCATTAAATGGGTTTATTAATACATTTCTATTAACCCGCATTTAATAATATCAGAAATTCAAATATACGTAACACTTATTATTAGGTGTTCATAACAAAACATACTCTCGATTTAAAAGGAACGTGTGGGTGAGGATTCAAAGTTAACTCGAGGCGAGTGGAAGTAAGTGGGTAAAAATTTTTTTACAATTTTTTTAGTTGGTTTATATTTTTAATAGGTTTAAAGGGAAGTTTTGCTATAGTTTTGAGTACCACTAATTAACATAAATCGTTGCTATAGATTGACATAACGTAATAATTTACTTCGGATGACTTATGCAAAAAGAGAGATACCCTCAACCTATCAAAGGTAAAAATAAGCCTTAAAAAGCCTATAGTCAGACTTGTGGTTTTACTTTAATACTACCATTGCTTTATATCCACACATGTCTCCAACAATTATAGAAACATTGGGCCGGATTGAGCTTTTTTTGTTATTTGTGTTTAAACTGATTAATTCTGTATTACCCACCTTAGTTTCTGCCTTTTTTCCAAAACTAACAACAACAAATCTTTGGGTTCATACTTTTAGAAAGATATGGACCGTATAATTATGATAACTAATTATTATATTTATAAATTAGGGTCAATTGCACTTAAACATTACCATAAGTTTAGGGGAAGGTCATCATCCATTTTGATATGATTTTCGCTTTCTACGCATACACAGCAGATCTTAGACCAGTAGAGACGTTAATAATAATGATATGTTATAGATATACCCACTACTAAATCTTTTTTTGTTTATGTACGTATTTATTCTATATATGTATATTTAATATTAATTTCCAGTATTTCCCTATGAAAAGTGATTCTAAAATCGATCTGTATATTTTCCATAACTATTATAGTACCACGAATTATTTCAAAATTAATGTTTTAATTTTTTTTGTATTAAAAACGGCCAAGTTTATAATATTTAACGTTTATGTAAATTCGAATATATTTAATATATTATAATATGTAAAAAAAATTAAATATGTAATTGTAACATTTAAACTATTTTTGGTTGCTTTAATAAAATTCAAGTGTATGCTAAAACAGAATGCCAAAATGAAAACATTACAAGACATTTAAATAAACAAAACATACATTTAAAAGTTTACACACAGAGGTATAAAGCTCCAAGATGTAAGTTTAGTGTTTGTATAATACCAAAACACAATAATCATATACATATATATAAATAAATGCTATGCATATAATATATAACAACACACAGGTGCATTGCATAAATTTATGTCTTAATTAAAATATCAAGTTAACAACATGAGTTTCTCAGACGTGTTCAGAATTTATGCATTTCATTAGTTTCTGGTGTTTGTTGTGTGGGCCAACAAATATTCATGTTGCTAAAGTATTTAACTATAATATATTATAATATGTGTACAACTATACTCAATAAACAGACCAACCAATTTTGAGTCTGTGAGTACACTACTCGTCAAGATATTTCTTCTAGTTGCGAACAAAAAATGTACTATATATTTACCACGTATTGATTAACAAGAGAAAAAGACTTTTACAATTAGCTATCTCAATTACATTTAATATTATATTTTGGTATCAAGTGGCATAATTAGATCGAATGTGAAGGTTGCAATACAAGTTGAAGAAGAACTCAAACCATAAAAGAATATAGCAAACACAACCCGAAGTAAAAACGCACTTTTAGCCCTTAATTCAGGCTCTTATGTTGTAACAAAAACGAAGTTTTCGCAGCTTTTAAAGTGAATATTGAAATTATTAACAAAATTTTAAATTAACATTATTAACTTAATTAGTTTATTTCAAGAACATCCAAAAATAAATAGAAGGTGAAATTGTAATTCAGTGTCAGTGTCAGGCAGAGAGCCTTTTTTGAATATGCACCGCTGATTCAATTTATAGGTAGGTTCTGACACTTATAAATGGGTTATTAATTTATTTTGAAATAAAATAGGTTATTAATTTGTTACTACTTTAAACTGGGAATACAATTATGTTTTTGTTCAAGTAAATTCATTTTAAATCTATCAACAAACATTTAAAACACCACCAAAGTTTTTACTATTTTCCATGATTTAAAAAAAAAATTATAAAGGCTAACTCCCTGCGGGGGTCTCTGAGATTCGTAAACTAAAAAAAAAAAGGACTGATGGTGTAAAAATAAGTAAAAGATTAAGTAATAATGATAACAATCACAAAAATAAAGAAATATATTTGGTTTTATTTACCAAACTTTAAGTAAACAATTTATTTCAAATGCATAATCGACCCTTAATTAAGATTTATGATTCTGTCAACAATATGGCGCCAATATTTATTGTATTATGATTTTGACAATTTGCTTTTTGTTTTGAAACAAATTGATTTGATAAAGATTTGGTAGAAATAAATGTAATCATAAATTTTAAATGGCCCCATACAATACAAATGGTCCCGGAAGCGAGTCAAATTCTGATTTTTTTTTACTTTAAACACACTTTATGTTTGATTTTCAGCTAATCTATTTAAAAAAATTATTTTCAATACATTGGTTGAAGAATTCTGAATTGAGGAATATAGTCCACACAACGTCAAAATTTAATTCATATTAACATTCATTCGGGCACAAACTAGTTCATGTTACATTAATTTATTATAATTTGAATGTACTGCAATAGTATAGTAATGAGGTTCTTATTCATATTAATAGGACCGCCACAAATAGTCTTGAGTATAAATTGTTTGGTCCGCGAGGTCCGCTTATGAAAAAATGTAGTCCGGTCCCTTATTGGAACATGATGGGACAAGAATAGAGCCTGGTACTTGCGAAAAATTTATTCAGTGCACCAAAAATTATAAAGGAACACCTTGTTAACTCGCGAACCTGTATACTCAAACCGGCATGAGGCGATCGTATTATATTTTTTATATAAGTATTTTTATTTACAACCATTTACTTGTACGCACGCTGCACCATTGGTCTTATTATCAACATTTTAAATATTGTTTTTAACTAGCTATTGCCTAAGGCTTCGGCAATAGTATACAGCCTATACATTAAGTCTCAACTATGGAATTTTAATAATTAATTCCTTAAGCATTTTTTTTAACTTTCTCTGTATTAAATATTTCAGCAAGTATGCGTAGTACATAAAAACCTGTAAACTAATATTGTACTTAAAAAGAAATGCTTCCATGTGGAATTATCAAAATCTTAACAAATATATCGGTGATTACAGATACCTTGCTAGATAAAAAATTGACAGATAAACGGAAAAAATTATTTGGAATGTAGTTATCAGACGATGGCTTTTTGGCAATCAATATTAAAATAGTGATAACTGATAACTTTTTTATTAGATTTTATTCCTAAAAATGTTTGAAAAACACAGGTTCTTTTTCCGCTGATATTATTCAGATTTTTGTTTAGAACACTTTATTCTTTTACTAATCACATTACCACATTATTAAATTAAACCTCTTATGTTTACTCCACATGAATTAATGATGAATTCCAATAAATTTATTTTATGATAATTGGCTTAAAAATGTTAATATATTACTTTGATCTATCCGTTAGCGACTATAATTAAGTTGTTTTCTTTAGTTTTTAAAATATTGCTATCACACCAAGCCTATAATAATAAAAATATACATAATTGGTTAATTCTAACAACATAACTACATCAAACAGAATAATCCTATAATTAAATGGTTTAAAAATAATATATATTTCGTAAAATAAAACATGACTACCATCATTTCATATTATTTAAAATTTTATTTGCAAGACAAGTTTACAAAAAATGTCAAGAGCATCAGTCAAATAAATAAAAATAAAAACAAATTATTGCAACCAACAACGTCAAAACAAACAAAAGAGTTTTGTTTAAAAGATAATTGCATTTACTAACAATTTTTTTGTTTCTAAAAAAAGTTCTATAGAAATCTACTTTTTCTTATGCAGAATATAAATCACATTTATCATGAACCCAACCTAACCTAAAGTTGAATGTGTGGTAGGTACCTCTTCTACCTAAACACTTATGTCCAGTACACTGATTTATACAGAATGGTTTAATCTATCTTTACAGTAATGCTGAAGATTTAAATCTTAGTAAATTTATATTCGCAGCGTGTATACTTTATGGAATGAGCAACATACTCGATTAAAGCGCCACGATTTTCTAAAATTTATAATTGATCGAAATATTCCATGCTTAAATATGATGAAATTTTGGTAATTTTTAGGTGACTTTGTAGATTTGTTAGTGATTCTCGGATTTTTCTCCCATTTTCTATAGTAAAGGTTTATATTCATGCGGGATTATCGACCAAATAAAACCATGAGTTTTCTTAAAAATAGTAATAGTAATAGTAAATGTCAAAAAATGAACTAAAAAATAAAAAATTATTTTAAATTAAAAACTTCTATGAATAATTTCCTCAGAGATCAATTACGTTTCTCACTCGACGCCCCGAAATAAATGTTTTAGCTAAGGATATGACTAGTACCGACTTAGAAAGGTAATTGGTCACACGGAAATTACTTATAGATGTTTTTAATTAAAAATTTGTTTACTTTTAAATTCCTTTTTTTGAAGGTGGTCAGCTTGAGTGTAGTATAAAATAATAATGTAGTATAAAGCCACGATAAATTTTACATTTGGATAAAATTCAATCACTTCAAACCATTTATGTCCTCTCTCTCGCCTTACAGCTGGAATTTTTGTCAAAATAATATGGGATACACTTGTCTAGTAATTTTGACTACCCCACTGACTACAAAGTAAAGTATCTGAATGTCATACACTTGTCTATTTTCATCAAAATTGGACAAAATTCTAGTCTAGTTAATACATAGATTTGATTCTGTTCGATGAATCACAAAGAATATTCGATGTAAGTGTAGTATCAACGTTTGCTCATGGATGTTTCTCAGAAAAAAATTTATTTTTGAATTCATATACTCTTGAATACTTTGCCTATGTATTTTATTTAATTTCTGATATTTTCGTTTTCGTCCATATAAATTGATGACTTTGACCAGAGTATTTCACCGATCCTATCAACAAAAAGTGATCAACTGTAGATCACTTTGTACTTCATATTTATGGGTTAAGTTTTGCTTAGATAATCGTTAATTGTTTCTTGGATGGTTGAATAAATAAAAAATATATAATGTCGGGACCACCTCACATACTAACAACCGACATTCAACGCGACGCGACTCTATTTACATTTCCTGCTTCAATTTATATATTTAACATACCTTTACATAACGTACTACAAATACAGAACGTACCGCTAAAATAGTGCGTATACAAATCATGATAAAGCAAGCTTATGGATTTAAAGGATTTAATTATGTTTGTCAAAAAGTATGGAAATTTTTTGCGTGTATATTAATTTTCTAATAGATATTGAAATAAAATACGAAAATAAAAAAAGTAACAAAGGGACTGCTCAACTGTTACTATTTTTTGAGCTTTTAAAATATCTGAAAACAAGATATAACGCTTAATTGTAATAAATCTAATTCGAACAAGTGAAGATTACAAATTACAAAGTTATTTGTTTAATACTCGACACATGGTTCATTATCAATGTTTGAACAATTTTTAATGATACACATTCTTAAAATACTCTAAATATGTCCATACAGTTATTAATACAAAATAATATTATGTATTGTAATTATATATGTTCTTATTCGATAAATTTGAGCTAAAATTGTGTTGGTTCGAAATCCACGGACGGACATTCGAAAATTGACTAATTAGATGATTCTATGAACATCTATACCAAAATTTTGTTTCTGCAGTCAATATTTTCTAGCGTTATAAACTTTCGACTAAAATTAATATACTCTGCATATTATGTTTATGGATTATAAAAATATTGAAATAAAATTAACTACTTATCTTTTTCGATTCTCTCCGTAACCTATCACTTTCCGTATTTATTGCAAAATTCACGATTTTCGTACTTAATTCCCAATAAGTTTCAAATAGATAGCAGTGGACGTTATTTATGTGCTATAGTCCATATAAAACGTGTGTTGTCTGTTATTGAGTAGGCATCCAATAGACGGCGCAAATATTTTCTAAAAAATTTCTGGATATTGAAAAAGATTAAATCAAACTGTATCAAAATACACAATGTACCAAATTTTGTAAAGTATCTATGGGGATTTATTTTGGGAAAAAATTTAATGATTAAATAAATGGCAATTAAATATGTTCTAGGCATGATAGAGAGATGGGTTTTTGGCATTCTATGTAGAATGGTTAGGGAAAATGAGAAATTCGTTTTACCTGTTTTTTTTTTTTTTTTTTTTAATTAAAGTGGCAAAAAAGTGTTTTTCTATGTAATATAGTGAGATGCGTTTTTTGCTATCTATGTGAAATAGTTTGATAAAATGAGAAAATTGTTTTTCAAATTTTGTGAAAAATATCCCAGAAAAGTGGAACTGGGTCTGCTAGTTTATACTATATTTAGGATACAAAAAAAAAACTGTTTTTAAAAATCTTATGAGCCTAGAACACAAAATTAGCGAGTCTTGATTTCAAATCGGTGTAAAAACAATTTTAAATTCCCCCTATCCTTTTTTAAACGTGAAATGTTCAAGAGAAATCAAGGTAAGATAATATTTTTAACTCCACTTTACGCGATTATGATAAGTGAAATAAGTTATTAGTAAAAAAGTTTTAAAAACAAGCTTTGTTTTAAATGCACTAAAAAGAAGAAAAAAAATTTTTAATTACAATTTATATTATATATAATCTTATCACGAGAGATACCTGGGTTTAAAAATTAAAGCATAATATAATATTTAACTTGACATAAAATTCTCGCGATAAGCATTTATATCATTTAAATTGAATGAATATCATATAGTTTGATATCATTTCAATAAAAGCTTGTTTTTGAAAAAATTTTGTTTTCGATTATTATGTTTGATCATCGTATAAATCGTCATTTTTACACTAGATCGTAATATATTTGATGAGGAGATAACCTGTATATAAGTAAATATATGACATTGTACATGGAACATTTTACCATTACCATTTACTTTTTATTTTGCAAAATGAAATGTAATATCTCACTCTGTTGTATATAAATATCAAAACCGTCATTTCATTTCCGTTTTATGGTAATATCACACTACACACCACCTATAGTGCATAAATACAATTATTTATTTATTTATTATTTATTTAAAAAAAAAAGAAAAAATTTGTTATTATTTATTATATTATAATCAATCTGATTAGATTTTTATCAATTGAATTATTATTCTATATATTATTATTACATATTTATTATTTTTTGTGTTTTACAATGAATATTTCATACCTATTGTATTTTATCAACCAATTATGATAAAATAAATTTTTTTATTAGGGCGGCATAGCAAGTGGTAGATACTAAATTCTCAGCAATTATATATTATTTAATAGTAGAATAAAAAGAAATGTTATAACACCTTTTATCTTCAAAAATGTTTGAAAATATTTTACTGAACATAAAAATTCTTCAGTAATGATTAACTGACAGTAAACAATCATAAATACCGGCATATAACCTGACAGCGATAACACAATAGCGTTTAGCTCAGAGTTCTAAAATACACCGTCTGATTTTTTAATGATAAATAACAAGCAAACACTTCATGAGTTGTTTCATTAGGGCTATTACAACAAATTTTTCCACAACGAAAATTCTGAATAGTGGTTATTATTCGTTTTTGTCTTGTTATTTTAAAAGAAAAATCAATTTAAAATATTCCAAACCGTTCTGCCTGATACGTGATAAAATTATGTGTCTTTTGTCAGACACCATATACGAATTTCCAGGTTGCCAGACAACGGATTACATATATAATTACATCATATATGCGGAAAAATGGTTTTTATATTTTTTAATAAATGATCTTCGTATTTAAATAACTTTGAGGCTACGTTTGATAGGGAGAAAAAACTCTTGAACTCCTACCAATTATCGGGTTTGTTTTATAAAATATTTACAAAAATAGTACATGAAATTATAATATAAATTATGATACCACATAACATAAAATTTTCTTGTCAATAGTTTAGAAATTTAATGGTTTCAAAATTATAAAATAATTGGAGCTTTATACATATATAATAATCATTACTATTATTAATATACCTAAACAATAATATCTAGTTCAAATGGGCTAAGCACTTTAACATCTATACATACAGGATGTAACGTATCAAAATGAAGTAGATGTGAAATTTTATTACATAATTTACGAATAAATACTCCATCAGTAAATCAACTTTTAATATGTAATTATAGTCTAACAAGTGTAGGGCATGACTTTGACATTTTTATTAGGGGATGGGATTGCGTTTGATTATTGAACCCGTATAGGGTGTTCTACCCTTTCAATAATAACATGCAACACTCAATCGTTTCGGAAAAAATTACGTCCAAAAATGTTTATACTTTATATAGTAATATGATATAAGAAATTAAGAGGAGAGATAGCCAATATGGTAGAGGGATTGCGTTTGTAAATGCAAAAACGGCTTCTGTGGCTTTGGTATGATATATATATATATATATATATATTGAATGGATCAAATGCTTTATCTGGATTTCATGGATTCGATAGAGACATACCTAGAGAGAATTTTAAACAAAGTGAAAGCCTTAAGTTTCCTGTTTAAATTGTCAAATGTAATTGTGCACATTTCAATATAAATTCCCATTTATATCCTGTACACCATGTGAAATTGAGACGAAATCAAGTTTTTTCCTTAATTATCTTAATTATCTTAATTATCTTCTAAAAAATATTGATATGCACTGTGTTTTTTATTCCTTATCCAAAATCGAAGCATTTCTTTGAATTACTGTGCCAGAAATGATTTAATTGGACTATAATATAAAAATAATAGATACAATACTAAATGTATTGTTTTAATATGAAAGATATATACTCGAACAAAACGCGTGTTCAATTATTACTAAATCATAAAACGATGAAAATAATAATAATACTATTAAATACATAAATTTGATAGGTTTCTTTTTTATTTTTATTTTTTTGAAAAATAAAAAAAAAGACTTATTTATAATTGGGTACGTAGTATATTATGTAGGTAACTCTTCTTTCTATCGTTGGAATATATCGATGGTTGTTGTTCTTCGTTAAGTAATAAATCTTTAAAAAAACGTCTTTATTATTAGATAACTTACGGGCTTAAATGTCGATGAACCGTTACCTCTCTACACTAATGAAGATATATCTTTTATATCTATATATACCTATATTATATACATGCATATAGATATTATTATTAGTGAGAGTCTGAATACAATGTGTCTCAGAAAAATTTATTCATTCTCTATTAAATATACTTCATTAAGTTAGCTTTTAAACAACTCGACGGATAAGTCACAGGCAAGGATATACTTTAATATACTTATTGAAATCTTTATAAGGCAAAAGATTTTTCATTATATATACTCGAAAAATATAATATATCAGAGTATATTATTTTTTGTATAAAGCTGGTAGTTAGATAATCCAAAAACAAAAATATATAATCAGTGCAGAGAATTCAATGAATCCATGACAATACATATTATTACTATACATGTATTTATAACTGTATATAGACTGGATATTTAGGGTATTTTATGAATGATAATTAAAAATAGTTGATTAAGTAACAATGACGCTCAATCACTTGTCAAGTATCTAAACAATTTACTCTGTTAGCTGTTATGTTCACTTGTTAAAATCTAAAAATTTATAATATATTAAATTTTGTATGATTGGTTTTTAGATATAAAAAAATATAAAAAATTTTGAATATAAAAACCATTTATTTATTATTTTTTCCATATCAAATTATCTTCTGATCAAACATTAAAAATCCCGATTTTTCGAATTTAATGCAAATAGTTTTTTTTTGAATTTCGAACCAAATCGTTTTCCAATTTAAGCTTCCATTTAAAATGCAAGAGAAAGGTACAGATCAATTCAGGTAAATAAAACATATCACTTTTGAAAACTTCAACAGTTAAAAAAATTTGTCTCGTCATGATACCGGGTCATATAAAAAATCATATGATTGAAAACCAATCGAAAATTTGAGAAAAGTTTCAAAAACATTTAAATTTGTTTTTATAGTTTCTGAATTTCAAAAATACAAAATTTTAAATGCAATAAGTATACCAATATTACCATTTTTTCTATAAACCACAACTCCTAGTGTATTAGTTACAATCCATAGAACCATACAGAGTAATCATCCTTAAAATTAAATAACCGCATTGTCATTATAGAATTCATTTATTGTTTAGCATGACGCAATGTTGTCATTACTTTAAAAGAGATCATACTATAATTATTCTATTGCATACATATTTAGTAACAAAAATTTTAAATCAGGAAAAGAGCAGCTTTGCTGAGAATCTTCTCAATGGAATCTTCTGCTACGTCTTAGCATTAAAAATAGAATTCATAGACAAATTGATTTTTATAATTGATAAAATGTTTTTAAATCAGCTTAGTGTTTTGTTTGGGTAGGGTGATAATTTATAAATACGATATTGCCTCAAGTTATCACAAACCAAACTCAAACATTGACCATAGATAAATAATAAATAAGTTTAATAATAAATATGAATATTTGTCTCAAAATTTATGAGAATTGATAACTCTATTGGTGGTCTCACCTTCAGAGACAACCTGTGTATATTATTATTATTGTTATTGGTACGTAGCATACTGGTGTGGTACACTCAAACCAAAAAAAAATCAATGAATGTTTTCAATTAATTTAAACAAAATTTTGCATTTTTGGTTATGTTTTACTTTGCACTTAGGTTAGCGTTCCAATTACAAATTAAAAAAAAATAGTGAAAATAATTTTTTTTCATTTTTTTTTTTACTTTTCTAATGGCTTAAATGATGGCAAGCCATTGGTTCAACGAGGTGGTATGTAAAATTTTGCATAGTAGCATAAAAATTAACTTTATATAAAAATTTCAGTTCGCTATCTCTATATGAGTTTTAATAATGAAAGATAAAAATCGTATAGACCAATAGGCAGAAAAACATGCAGATTAAATGGATAATTAGGTGATTTTAAACAATATTTTTTTAAACTATTTCCAATTGGAGTAATAATTTACTAAGAAAAAAATCTAAAAATTATCATCCAATAAATTTTAAACTTATCAACCTGTATCGAATAACATAAAAGTAATACTTTGTAAATTATTTGAACAGAATTGTACTTCCCGGTTTTAATATAAATGTCGACGTGACCCAATGTTAAAAGCCGGTAATAAAAAACAAATACTTCGCTTAGCCAACTCTCATGAATTAGAAATTTATTAGAAGAAATATTAAAAAAAAAAAATGCGAACTATTATTTCATGTACAATACAACACAGTAATTATTGTATTTTTTCTATATAAAAGGTACATTTTATATAAAACCTACGTGCTTCTATAATAGTTTTTCTTTCACCCATTTCTGTAAGTAATCATTTTATAATTTTATATTCATTTTAATTGAACATTTTAAAAGAACTACCACGATAATTTTTGAATAATCATATCGGTTATAATGGATTCATTGTTTTTATTATTATAATTAAAAATTATTTTTTTTTTAAATAATAATGTATTATTTAAGTGGGATTTCTTATAATTTTATGGTTTTTGATTTATGTTTTTTAACCGTATTCATAATCAAAATGTATTTTTAATTCTATACAGAATGTTTACTCAAAGATTTTTTTAATACTTGATCAGGCTTTTTATTAATTCATTATTTCAAAATTAGATATTCAATGATTCAATGGAAAATAATTTTATTATAATTAAATATTATTTTAAATATTAATAATCATTACATGCTGACGTTTAACGTGAAATTAATTAACACCTTCCCCACATCTATACGTCAATGATAATCATGTTTAGCTTTTGTTGTTCATGGTATTCAAATAAGTTTATATTTTTTTTGGAGTAGCAATTTTCTCAACTAAATTTTCCTATTATAAATTAAATAAGAGCTTTTGTGCATCCGATAAACGTACAAAATTTCAAAATTTCAAGCTGTATACCGGTCAAATAAAACAACTGTACAATACTGATTAGTACTACAGTACTAAATAGTGTTTGACATTTTTATCTAAATCGATTTAGGTGGCCTATTTCAAAAGCATTTTGTATGTAAATGCTTAAAAAAATATTTCAATTCTTTCGATGAATTAAAAATTATAATTAATAAATACAATATTAAATAATACATGTCATTATACTTTTTTTAATAAGCCATTACTGTATTATAAATGAAATTTAACGGTCACAATAAACATGAAAGCCTAGTTTTCTCCTAAATTCTTTTACAAAAATTTACGCAGGATGAAACTTGAAACTAATTAAGAAAGAGTGAAAAGCTTTTGAAAATTGAATAATCATTTTTGTTAGTTTAAATTTAAATTCATCATGGCTATGAATTCGATTTCTCAACATTTCAGAGCCATATTCTTTACGAAACCAACGTGTTGACTCTTGGTCGATCAAGATATCAAATCTGGTTCATATACAAAAATCGTATAGTGATCTCTAAAATTGCGGTCATTCTCCGTAAAATACCAGGTTGATAAATTGGTAAGCTTTACCGCGATATTTTTCATATAACAAAATTTTATCGAGCTTCGTCATTATTAAGGCAACATCGTTTAACTAAATGAAAGTTCTTTAACTTTCATACACATGGAACTTGGGCTGACGTTCCTTAAAATATTAGGCGAATTAGTACAATGTAAAGAGTTTATTTAGCTAAGCATAATACTTTAAACGTATTCATTTAGGTAAGCATTTGTTACTATAGTTGTTATGTCTAACACTATGATATTGTGGTCCAGAAGTAAACCGAAGAGAGTTTAGAGTAAAGGGTGTCGGTATAGTGAAATTTTATAAATCACAACGCAAAATATTATTGAATAGAAGAAGAAGGTATAGAATGAAATCAGGTTTTAATATTACGAAAAAAAATTGGTATGAACGTTACACAACCTCTATGTACGGTTAACTTTTCCACTTGACAAATATTTGCATTTATTTTTAAAGGTTCGAGGTTTTGTTTCTTATATTTTGCACAAAATCAATCTCACAGAAAACAATCTTCGTAGATTTTATAAGAAAGAAGTAAAGGACTAAGCCAGAATTCACATTGATTGCGAATACGAAAGCTTATCATTACTTTGAAGAAGAAAAAAAAAACATTAATTGAAAAAATTATCTTCTAAATTGAGTATGAAAAGGCCAGGCTTAAGGAATCATAAGATTTTTGATCCCAAAAATTTTGAACAGTTTAAAAAATAGGGATAATAAAATCCACTTTTCGAAATCCTTCGTTTCGACTTCTGTAATGCTTTGTGTGAACCTGGGTCAACACATTTGGGAGTAATACATCGATCCAGGCATTCATACACGTCAATTACTTCATTTTGTATATTAAGAGGATCAGTGTTCCTCAGGAAACTGCCCATCAATTTTCTGAATGGGATAGATTCAATTCGGTACCAAGTATATAGAGGTTAAGCTTAGTGAACATATTTTATACAACACTACGTACTACTAAATCACGAAAACCAACCACAAATTCTTCGGAGCGAGAGTCTAGCTGACAAGGGGGCATGAATAAGCTGTAAACTATACAAACACACACTAGAGCCATATAATACATATTGCTTGACTTGCTAAGCTAACTGCTCCAGCGTCTACAGTATCACACAATATTATGTGGGCTGGGGTACACCGACCACTGACTGACTGCGGTTTGCAATACACTTTATATCTACTACGTCGTCTTTCGTCTGTTCGTATATAACAAAAACAACGTTATAGTTACACCAAGAGATGCCTATCTGTTGTGTTTTTTTTCTTTTGTTTTTTTCGTTCAAACTATTGTGGTGCGACGACCACCCTCGCGAAACATTTACAATAACACTAAAATCTTGTTGTTTAGAGTTTTGTTGTAGTTTACTGTTATTATTATTGTTATTTTGCGAATTTTATGTTCTTGCTTTTATGTATAATATATGTAGAAGATGCACTTGCTTCTTTTTTTTATGGAAGTCAATTTGTATATAAATAAATTTAAATGCACTTTACTATTATAGCTTAAGAAGTGATATAGCTTAACAAGAATATTTTTTATTGGTTTAGTATTTTCTAATACTTTCTACCATCATCTAAAAAATTTTGTGTGAAGAGTTTTAGCGTCACCAAAACAGGGTCAAACATTTACTACCAATTTATGAAAATTGAACTTCTGATGACAAGTATCACTAATACTTGAATTGACAATGATTAAGACCATAATTGAGTTTACTATAAATACCGTTTGTGTAAATTCCGCCTAACCTAATAAGAAACATAAAAATTAGCTTGAACTATTTTAACGTTTAGGTGTACAAATTTTATTCGTAGTCGGCCAATGATTTCTGCAATTGATAAAAATTGAAAAATGACCTAAGTATACCTTTGTTAATAAAGTTTGTATGATAAGAAGGTGATTACCAAGAACGTTATCTCATGATATACTGTCATTTTTTAAATTTCTGACGAACATTTTTGAGATAGAACTTTCGACAAAATGCATCCCTTTTTTATGACCGATGCCAATGATCTTAATTTTAAAACCAAGACAATATTTTAAAACTTTTTACGAAAAAATTTTTCAAGCATATGTTGGTTATTTCAACGAAGTAAACAGATTTTGTATTTGAACTTTTCTTCTATCTATTAAAGTTTAAAAGCTAGACCAAGAATCCATTAGACTCAATGAACCCATTTAGCTCATTCACCAAATTATGCTTACTTTTTATATTTAGAATACATTTAGCATTTCAGGTCACAATCCTCTTTTTTTTTGAGTTATCGTGATGGCGGAAAAGCCATCCGTCCGACAGGAAATGGACTAATTAGGTGTTGTTATGACGTCTATATCAAAATTTTGTTTGTATTGCCAATAAAAGACAGCGTTACAAACTTTAGACTAAAATTATTATACTCTGGCATATTATTTCCATGGTCCTGCGTGAAGGCATCACAACAACCGTGGTGTATTGTACATAATTATTGTTTATATCAATTTCACTATTTTAATAAATACATTTTTAATACAAACATCCAACGAAAACTTAAACACTGGATAAATCTAATGTACTTAATATGCTTATATATGAATAAAATGTATCATAATTTTAAACTTGGTATCAATATCATCAGATATAAACTCTATAATAATCCTACTTCCTGGAATTCTATATTTGTTTCCTTAGCTTGATGTTTGCATTTTAGAACATTCATTTCTATCCCGTGTGAACTGCACATATGATTTTTTTAGATTCTTACTTGTGGAAACTTATTAGGAAAAATATTGTTTGAAAAGTATTTAATATGTATAGTAAATTCAAAGCTAAAACAAGGGAATAACACATTATAAACAAACTATCGATGTGAAAAAGCCTATTAGAATAATAGCCGCACGTGTATTTCACATTTTAAGCGTAAACCTATCATATTTTTTAGATATAATCGTAAATCTCTTAGCTGTTTTGTATTATAAATAAATATACATTGGAATTATATATATTTATTGACAATACTTTTATCTTTTAAGAGATTCAGTGTGCAGTATTTTATACATATAATATATTATTATATTATATTTTTTAAAAACAAAACTGCCAACTTTAAAACTATAAGAGAGTAAGATTGTTTTCGTCGACAGTAAAATTTATTATATATCTATTTATACGTAGAATAAGTAAGAATAACAATAATAATAATAAATACTTACCAATCGTTCGGTATAAGCTGTTTGAGTTTATATTTCGCTATAGGATACCGAGTGTCACCTATCACAGGACAAACAATTTTAAACCGGTAAATTCGAAAAATCCGTATATAAACAAATGAAAGTAGCAACTAAAAGTATTTAATTGTTTAGATAATCCACATATGGTTGATTTTCAATGTTTGAACTGTTTTTAATCATGAACATTCATAAAATACTCTAAATATGAATACATTTCATTACACTTGTTGTATTAATTATCTAAATTTCAGCTGAAACTGTGGCGAATCTACATTTTACGAAATAATATATAAACAAATGATGTCGAAATGAAATGAATGTGTCGAGTATAAAAAAAGACATAGAGAATGCGTCAGAGCGAAATATTTGGAATGGAATTGAATTGAATAAATTTTTATAAATAATTTGGCATACTCTTTACAGACCCAATATCCGCAAACTAGTAATGTAATTTTTTCATATTGCATAACTTTGTATGTACAATATCCGGTTATTCTGCATCATGGAAATTGAAAAATTTTCGGTTTTGTGGACAATCCAAGGAAGACCCCATTTTATTGAATGTTAGATTTAATGGTTTTTAAATTTGTTGCTAAATCACCTTCCTATTGTATGTAAGTCTAAGCACTTATTAAACTTTTCTTATAAGCATATTTTATTTTATAGGACATTAAATGGATCTCAATTTGTATTTACCAGCTCTCAATAAACGTTAGAGAAGAAAACACTAAATATTTATTCACAGTTATTTTACATCCTACGACTTCTGATATAGAAACATTAAATTCTGGGAAAAATATCTCGTTTGCAAATCAAAAAATTATAGGTACATGAAACTAAACAAATTAATAGCACCTTCTCTCGTATGGGCACCCACAACAACAAAAATTTGTTGTAATTTTTGAACACGATTTAAATATCGAAGTATAAAATGTGTGGAGAAATAAATTTGTGTTGTGTTGTGCTACGTATAAAACAATTGGGTCGTGGAGAGGTCATCCTGTAAACTACAGGTTTTATAAAATACAAAACAAATAATTGTTTAGTGTTTTTACGTTAATATCTATTGTAGTTTCTTAGATATTTTCTTCTTCTTCATGGTGGCACCTACAAGTTACTATAGTTATTTATAAACGCTTATGTATATTTATTACTTCCTAATCGTTTCCATTTTCAAATGCTCAATATTGCAATATTATTTTTAGTTTCAATTGCCTTTTTACAATCACATTAATAATGAATGTTTGTTACACTTTCACGCAAAAACCACTGAATGAATTTTAATGAAATTTTATAATAAGTAATATAGCTTATACATCAGAATATTTACACATATTTATAAAGATATTGTGTGAATTGTCCAAAATATACTGATAAGTGTCAAGTAAGTAGGAAAAAATTCAGCCATAAGAAGAATAAAAATTGATGCCCTATTTCTAACGCACGTTTAGTCGTAACAAATTGATCATTCACGAGATAAGCTTCGAAGTACCAATCTTACGTAGTAATAAATATTGCTGTATTGTAATTTAAAAGTTGTTTAAACAATTTCATAAGTGTAATCAAAATGTTTTAAGACTACTTAAGAGCACTATTACAGCTAGATATGTCTAAGAAACTTTAGTAAACCCAATTACTTGTTGGGTTCCGTATCCAGTACATGGCACGGCAAATCAGTGGTGTAAAATTAACAAGAACACTGTCACCAGAGAATTTGTTTTCATTGTACAAATTCGTAAGCCTTTTGCTTCAAATCAAAGTTCTTTTAGAGTAATTGGAGTTACGTCCATTGGTTCCACAGTCCGATATTGAAGATGGAATCTTAGTCCAGTAAATACTATGTAACTAATCTGATTTAGCATTGAAGATGCTATCAGTGATTATTTGCTGAATCTGCATTATCAACGATTGACATCAATGATCCAGTTCTAACAATGTACATAAATCGCTACTATTTTATTAAGATATTATTGACAATTAGTTGATAATTACGTATACTTATTAAAAAATCATTAAATTATATAAATTCAATTTTTTTTATTCACAAAATGAAAAATTCTAATATTGAAATTTCTTCCATATAAATCAATCGAATTAAATTTTTATTTTTTTTTTTTTAATTCTTGTAAATGGTTAAAGTTGTTATTGCAGACTCATGATTTCTTCTCTATAAGAGAAGTAAGTATTCATTCTATTGTGTGGTTTTCAATAACATTGACTACTACAATTCATATATTAATGTACACACAACATTATGTATAAAAACATGCTTCTCGCAATGCTCCTACATATTAAATATCCTCCAATCAATGTTTGATTTCGTACATATATATTATTCAAATATGCATTCCATATACAATGTCTCAATAAAATTTTGATGTTATGTATTCACAATCACTACTGCTCGAGTGATATGTATAGGTCGAGTACACGAAATATGCGCCTTACGACTATTTTATTATGAAAAGAAAGTCGGTTGACCACGTTAACGATTTATTCTTCAAAGGACATGCATAATGAAAAATTGAATTGGAGGAACCAAATAATGTTTTATACTCAATTGTCGTTAACTGAATATTTTCTTCAATAAAAACTCTTTGTGGTCTTTTTCGACAGATCTGGCAAATATTTCTTATCTTGGGAATGATGGCTAAAACTGAAGAACTAATAATAAAGAACAATTAAAAATACCTAACCGAGTTAATTGTTTATACACTCGATCTGGCTCAGTATGAATATTTTAACTAATGATTAGCATTCATACAATAACCTAAATATCACATATATTTAGTCAAATCTGAAATTGTTGCGAATTTAAACAGTCAACGAAAAAATGTTTCAAGCAAAAGTTTTGTCTTTGAATTTTTCTTTCTATATTTTATGTTTTCAGGAAACAAGCATTTTTTGTCTTTTATATTATTTGGTTTAAAAGTTCGATCACGGATCCAGTAGATCCAATGGATCGACATGACGGTAACTAATTATAGTGGGGAACGCTTCCTATCAATACAGATGTTTTAAGCACTAATCTTTAAATGATAAAAAAGTTAGTGAATTAAATTATATTTTAATGTTGCTATAAAGAAATAAAAATTATTATTCGCCTATTCTAACAAAATAGTGCTATGTCAATGTCAAAAAGGGCATTCATACCCTAATGTGCCCAGGGCCTCCAAAAGGTTAAAGACAGCCCTGAGTACTACATGATTTAATATAGTCACTATATTAATTAAATTCTTCGATATGCTTTAAGTGTAATGGCATAAATTTCGCAATATCTTTGTATAATTATTACTGACTGGTAATTTATACTGATGTTGTGCATAGCATAACATAACATTTCAATGTACCAATGTTACATGGTACTATCTATCTATGTGTGTGTATGTATGAATGTACCTATTTAAAAGATATGCAGTCTTATGGTGGTTGTTGTTTGGTTGATGACTGTACATTATTTGATTTGTATAGATAATCTTGTGCTTTCGGCTGTCATTTATTATTATATAAATACCTAACAATGTCCAATCATCATCAACACTATATATATATATTATTTAATGTTATACAACAACTATCATTTCCCTCCTCTGCACTCTTCACCCTTATTATGCATATATATGTATATTGTACCTATACATTATTAATATTATTAAACTACCTACATATGTAACTTAATAAAATATCATTTTTATATCGTATAGTTGTACTCAAAAATTAAATAAATTAAGGTACCAAGTGTGTCATAAAGCAGTGTCAACATTATTTGCATAATATTATGTACAGGACGATTGACGGCTACATATACAATGGGAAACAGCCCTTATTAACTGCCTGTTTTGTCCTTGTTACGCCTCTAATTGAAAATACTTCTAATTATTTCTAAAATTATGCAGACAATCAATAATTTATTGTAGTAATCATTTACGTACCTCTGGTAATTTGTCCTAAGTATTTATTGAATTCTGAAATTGGATGAAGTTAATTATAATTTATGCTTGAAAAAGTCTTTATACCAAACAGCTTCATCTCGTATACTCTAAAAATTGATCGATGTTGGTCTATTTATTTTTTAGGTTTAGAATATGCCATCGAAATTTTCCTATCTCTTTTAATTATTCAGTAAGCTTGATGACGGACGGGCAAAAATGTTCTAATTGATGGAGTCGCACCTTCAATATTTTCTACCGTTACAAACTTTACATTAAATTAACGTACCCTTAAATATTTCAATATGTTGGATAAACAAATGGTCATATAAGTATAAATTAAGAGAACGAAAATATCCCTTGCTATTTATTGTATGAAAGGAGAACAATATTTCGAGACATTTTGTGATGTATGTAGTATTATTTAATTACAAGTTTAATGAATAGTTGTTAATTCATGAGTGATAGTTTTATAGGTATTAGAGAGAGTTTTTAAAACATTTTTGTAACCCGACAATGGTAATTAACAGTTGTGTGAATAATATTGTTATTTATGACCATTCAACTAGCCAATCAATTTTTTTTTTGTGCATAGATTCCTTGCATTTGCAGCTTATAATAAAATTCACTAATAATAAATCATAAAGCTATAATTATATTGTTTTTATTCAGTTCTCTCTGATTAAACATATTTATGAATTTATTTTTTATGTTTCATCAACAAAAGAAAATAAATTTGATTAGGTAATTTTTTTTTTTTTTTTTATTACCAGAACTGTGAATTTTTTATTTGATATTAAATAGCGTTGCAATAATAAAAATACCTGTGGTGTAGGATAATGCAATAAAAGTGCAATGTGTCTGCCATAAAAAGAAATTACAATATTGTTTTACAGAATGTGGCATCTGTACACATCATAAAAACATTATCAGTTTGCTTAGAACCAGTATCTTCTGAAGCAGTGAACTAAATGGATAGCCAGAAGTATCAACTTATTTGAGCCAAATATTGTCAATAAAAATGTGTATTTGTAAATTTTTTTGATAATTGTGATTTGGTAGCAAAATTTATAATAGCTTCTCATATAAACGTGCCTACCTATTGTTTGTAATTCAAAATTGTTTCTATAGAAAATAATAAAATTATAGGTTATTAAAAAAGATGATATTTAATTATTTAAATATCTCTCAATAAAATTATATTGTTGGAAAATATTTTCGAAATCAACCTTTTTTGTTGAAAGAAAGATTAATCAAACCATCAATATGAACAAATCATCAAATACATTTGATTGTATGGGGAACCCATATTAATTACGCATTAACATAAAATAAATAATATTTTTTTAAAGGTACATTTGTACAAGAATACGTCAACTATGTATTACAAATAAGAATTTCCAATTTTGCTCAAAATCTCAGTTATACAAAGCAAATAATTTGCGATTTTATCATTAATCTCATGGCTCTGAATATATAAACGGGAAATGTTATTTTATGTACCTACTTAATTACCTCTATTTTGAATATACATGAAAAATCAGTTGT
Organism: Chrysopa pallens; assembly: GCA_020423425.1. Lineage (NCBI taxonomy): Eukaryota > Metazoa > Arthropoda > Insecta > Neuroptera > Chrysopidae > Chrysopa > Chrysopa pallens. The sequence continues at coordinate 89,778,287 of CM035593.1, forward strand.
GAAATTGGGGAATAGGATTAATCTTCGATTAGCCGAAATTTTGCTTCTAAAGATTGGTTTCAAACCCTTAGAGAAATCTATATTTGCTTGACCGGATACCGGATACATGTTTCAATAAAGTAGCCGACGAAAACAACAATCAGTCTTATGTCATGAATCAACAAATTGCTTGCAAAATAATGAGAGTGTACCTTTCAGCACTTTGTAGTATTTAAAGTTAGAGTTTAGAGAAGAAAGTTTGAATTTACAGAATTGTCTCATATACGAAACCAACGAAATCATTTCTTATCGGCAAATATCGAATATATAATCTAAACCAATTTATCTCTTATTTGGAATATAAGTCTAATCTAATACTCAAAACTAACGAATAGTATATTGTGTTGTTGTGGATTATAAATAAATCAAAAAAATTATTAGTTTTCAATCTTTCAAAAAATGAATATTTATATTTAATGTTTGTTAAAAGTCAAAATTGGCATCACAATTTTAATGGTACAGTTGAAAAAAGGAAGATTCATATATTTCCGATAACTATCCGTTATTCGACCATAGAACAAAATAAAATGTGGTTCGTGACAGAAACCGGATGTCCGATTCATCTTTTTTAATTTTAGAGAGCCAAGACAAAGAATCAAGAAAATTATCCAGGAAAGTGGATGGAAAACGTTCACTTCATATATTTTGCTTAAACCCTTAGAACATGGGTTCTCTGTTGTTTACAGTACAAATCAATTGTTTGAACTATTTTACACCAACAATAAAATTGATTTACTGAATATTTAATATGTGAAATAATAATCATTCAACTATGATTGTTGTTACTCCATTCTCCATAAAATTAGTATAATACTCAAACGAATAATGTATTGTGTAGGTAAAACTAACCTAACATTTGTAACAGATAAATCGGATTATACCTCAAATAAACAATACCACATAGAGTATAATGTAATTTTATTAAAATTTAATATTATTACATACTACAATAACATAACCAAATAAAACAAACAATAATATCATTTGAATTCAATAATAAATCTATCATCATCGTCAGTGACTGTGAGTGACTCTACAGCCAGTCAGTACCATTATTAAATTACAAAACATACAAAACATTATAAATACAAAGTCAATGTTTTAATTAAATTGTTTAAATCAATATTGTTGATTATATACGAATGATAACTTTGTTTAAAATTAATGTAAACAATATTAAAAGTATGTATATTTGAATATTTAAAAAAAAAATGATTTTTTTTAAATCAAATTCATTTTACTACACACACGAAATTTATATCTCATTTCTTCAATTTATTTTTATTACTTGTATAAATGATTATACTTTGGAATACTGATTTTTTTATGTAATTAAATATGTATTTTCATAGTATAGCAGGTATTTTAGAGACATGAAAAATAGTCAATTTAATAATAGTTTTCGAATTTGTACAAAATTCTCTAAATATCGTTTGAATTGTAATTAGTAATTTTAGCAAATAATTCGAAACCGTTGACTAATTGATTTTATCTCTGAAAAAAAGTACAGAAATCATTGAATCAACATATCATGTGTATAGTCAAATCCAAAAAAACGCACCGGTTTGAATCTATGTTTATTTAAAATTGCAAAATAAACGATTTTATTGTTGTTTTAAGGTGATGTTATCTATATCTTTATCAAATATAGTTTTGTTTGGCTAAGTAAACTGTTTAAACCAAAAAAATTATAAAATTTTAAAATCGTATATTTTTTAATTTTAAATAAACAAGAAACATTCATGTCGATGAGTTTATTATTGCAATAACTGTAAGTATTTATTTGAAAAATCAGCACCATGTAAATTTTGTGGAACAGCTTATTGCCGTTTTAATACGGTGTCGGTTTACGAAATGGATTAATGCTTAAATATTGTTATTTTTGTGGACTGATGGCAATGAAATGTAATCTAAAACTCAATTCATTGACCATCTGATCCAAGTCCCTTCGAGTATTAATTTTTTGAACATTTTTATGGATCTCAATCTTCACTTTTGTAACAAAAGTTTCAAGAATTTCGTAACAATTCACAATTAAGTTGAGTAATTTTGTGAATCACATTCGATCAACTTATTCAGTTAGTTCTTCTTTAATAGAAAAATATTATTACTTACTTCACACAATCCTTAAAATGTGTGAAGGACTCTCCTACATTGTAATATTTATTAGAAACATACCAAATTAATTACCAGCCTCTATCGACCCAACTATATATTGAATACAAAAGAACTTTATAAATCATTATAATAATTTTTATTTATACAAATTTTATTGTTATGAGAATTATTTATTGAAAACATTATAATATTAGATTACAATTATTATTATTTCTATTGTTGTTTCAAATTACATATTTATTGTCTATCGATTTTAAATGTTATCTTTTTTATTGTTTCAAAACAAGTATTATTACAAATAAAGTCATTTATCCAAACAAAAATTATATTCACACTAAAATGTTACGCAACTGAATATACTTACGAAATATTTTTAACGCGTTTTTATTAACCTGATCTGTATGTAACTTAACTATCTATCAATGGCAATGTAAACTTGGCAAATGAAATTTCAACCACATCTAGATAGTATTAAATATGTTAATAAATAATTTTTCACTCTTTAATTTTACTTAATCACTTTATTAATAATGTATATTTTATTATGCAACATGTTTCAGATATTATCCATATTCTACTGCGATTATGTACAACAGATTCGTCATATTTATAGAACAAAATATATATTAAAAACAAATATATTGTTTATTGTATAAGTTATATAATAATGCATCTGGCCTTGTGTTTTTTGAACTTATTAAAAACAATTATGTAGGTACAATAATTTAAAAAAATTTAAATAGCAGCACCTAATTGATAAAGTATTTAATAATAATTGTAGAGTTTAAAAATTATTAAAAATGTAACAATACTATATAAAATATTTTTAAATGTTAAAAAAATTAAAAAAAATTGTAAAATTTTAGTAAATTTATTTTTCACCCGTAGCTTCTTAAACATTAAGTTATTTATGTTGGAAGAATAGTTTTGAGTAGACCGTGGGACGGTAGATTCTGTTTGCGCGTTCGGGATAGATTGGGGTCATTATGGTGTTTATAACTTTTCAGAGTCTCTAAAGCATCAAACGTGTACCCTTTTGGCCACACTTATAAAGATTTTCGTTTATATCTGCGTTTTAGTGCACCAACAAGTTCCATTCACGGTTGTTATTAAATTCCCTATAAACTTTATATCGATACTTCTTTTCCTAAAGTAGGCCGTAACTGAACTACAGCATTGTTAGGTAAGAAGTTTGACAAGTTTCTGAGAAATGCATTTTATT